>JASANF010015000.1:0-27778 GCA_030248245.1 Trissonchulus sp. WLG1_4
ATAGGGACAAGCACAAAGACATCTATGAACCGGGCTTGAGAGTTGATTGAAAACTGCCGATTCAGCCGAGATTTAACTAAATCTATTCAACTGGAAATTAGCTCCAACTCAGAAAGTTAATCCGATTTGGTGTAATTCACTAAAAAATTAAGAAAACAATCCATAACCAGAGAGAGCAACCTAATCCTAAACAGGGACTATGATTGATATATGTAGTTGGCTTGCGAAATCTTTTGTCAGTAAAGACCTGCAGTAACAGTCACAGCAATGTGACGCACGTGTAAAACCTGAAACTACATGTAGCTAAACAAACGCACTGGAAAATGTTATCGTTGATTTCTATGTGACTTTTATGCTAGACAACGCTGTGACGCACGCACAGTTAATCCAAAGTGCTCATCTAACGAACGCACACGCTCATGAAACATTTTATACTGTCTGCCAGAATCAAAATTAAAGACCTGTCGTGCTGTGGCACAACAGGAAAAATAAAGTTAAAAATTTTGATAATGGGATTCGAACTGTGGTCAGTAATCAGTACGATGAGAAGCAATAATCCTAATCACTAGACTTCCAGTGCATTAGAATTAGAGATCGGCCCGGGCCTGTGGGGGGCCGCGGCCCGAATGGGCCGGCCCGGGGCCGACACTCAATCAGACGAAATCCCAAAATAAGGGACAGATTTTCTTATTTTGCATGGCGGATATCTCCTCGATCGTTCAATTTAGGTACGTCACATGAGAGGCATCACTCTGGCAGCCCATCCAATTGTCTATATCGCTGCAAACTTGGATTTGTAATATCAGTTTTTTATGGGTGGTGGTGAAAGAGATTACATGCTCGTCCAGTTGTGTAGTCAAGAATCTGTGTTTCAAGGATTTCAAAATGGATTTATTTTTCAGTGGCGCAAGTAAAATGTTTGGTTAATCGCTATAATTTTTATATCACTTTGAAGCCTATTCATTTAGCTATCTTTTGGCATTTAGTTTTTTTAGTTTCACGTTGATTTAAATTTTTTACGAAGGTTTTAAGACTTGGGGCTAAAATTTTCAAAATGCACCAATTTAGGGACAGCTGGCGCCTATTAGGGGACAGCTTATGCCAAATAAGGGACAGCTTTAATTAAACTAAATAAGGGACAGTTGCCGTTTTAGTTGTTTCAATTAGTATACATAATGGCTCATAGCATTATTACGCATGGTAAATATAACTTAGCCTATATATTGACAAAAATTCATCAAGTTTACGCAAAACAGTGATAAATGGTCACCACCTGTGTGTATTATTACTGTATATATAAGAAATATACGGGCAGTGCAGCCAAAACCAGGGGTAGACGCGGGTCAGAATTTTTGACCCGCGACCCAATCCAACCCGCGGCTCGACACTCGTGGCTAACCCGCAACCCAACCCCCGCCATAAAACCCGACCCGCGACCCACTTAGACACACCACTCCATAGACATAACCCTACCTGATAATTAATTGTTTTTTAGCTGTTGCCCATGCATAATTTCCATTTGCAAAGTGCACATCTGTACCTTTGCATTGCTACATATGTACTTTAAACGAATGGTTCTATTACACGGTACTCAAATTTCTGTAAATTGGAGACTGACATAGTGATTTTTTAGGTTTCGCGGGTCGAAAAAAATTTGTTGACCCACGCAGCCTGAAGTGGGTACCCGCGGGTAGACCCACGACTCAAATTTTCCGACCCAACCCAACCCGGGTACCCAGTACCCACGACCCGCGTCAACCCCTGGCCAAAACGGTTATAAATGGAAATCTGTTGTCTTGTATCCGAATATAAATCCACATACTGTGCATTGTAGCGTGCTAGGCTATTAGACTTGCTGTCAGATTTACCTGATGGCCACTGGTCAGAACTGGTGTAAAAATTTTACTGTACTGTACGTACGTACCTGTACTGAACTACTGAACTGGTGTTATGACTCCCTTGAAAAAATAATTTTCCATGAATTCGACCTATGCTTTATAGAATAATCACTCGAGCAAAATTGTTTTTGCGACGTAGTGTATATGCGTAGAGGTATCATTTAACATTTTATGGTTCAATTTTTATGTACTGTTTCACTTTGGCATTCCAAGCAAAATGCTGTAGCGGTCAACTTGACCAAATTTTCGACTTTCAGCAATTTTAGTAAAAAAGGTGTTACAATGATTATTACTTTAAGGTGCTGACCGCAAAGTATACTGGTAGCCGCAAAGTAGCAAAGTACTTGGTGCAAAAAAGTTCAGTTAAACTTTAGCTTTAACTGAAATTAAAAAAGGTGGAGGTTTTACTTTAACTTTAACTGCAAAAATTTAGAGGTCTTACTTTATCTCTAATTTCAACTTGAAGTAAAATAACCTAACTTCAACTTCAAATTATATAGTAAGTACATAGAAGACATTGACATTTCGGCCTATAGAAGACATTGACATTTCGGCCTTTAAATGAAATTGACGCCTGAGCCTTACTTCAACTGTAACCGATTAGCTTAAACCGAGTTAACTCAGACTTTCAATCTTTAAACCGGTTTGAATTTGCTGCTGCAATAAAAATTAGCACAGTTGGCGCTTAAGATTTAGTTGAAAACTGCAGTCCAATCCGTGGTTAGAAGGCGTTTTTATTATAATACTTCATTAGGCATGCCTAATTGGGCGTGGATGCATAAGGCTTGTGATAAACAATTGTTCCAAGCTTTTGCCTTTACAATTAATTTTAATCCAACAAAACTGTTTAAAAATTATGCTTAAAAATGTCATTCCAAATTCTCTAGATTACGTAGACTTAATTAACTTTTAGTGTGCCGCTTTTCAGTCAGACAAAAAGACTATGTACGCTATTGAATACATGTATGAGGGCGGGCGGCGATGGGGAGCACCCCCCCAAATCGAGGGGCCGTGGGGCAGGGTCACCAAAATTTAGATAAAATTTCAAAAAATTGGCCCTTTCTTGGGAAAATTTTAGAAAATGCAAAATTTAGCAAAATTTAGGGTATTTTTGGTCGATCAGGGGGGGGAGGGTCCCCAAAATTTCGCCGGAGAAGCCCCGCAAACTTTTGACTCCGTTACATGCATGCGCTAACGCTTATGTTGGTAAATCCGTTTAGTCAACTGGTAGTTTAGGAATGTGTTTACTGTTTACGCCGCTAGCTACAAAGTCTATTTCAACTCGTCTAGTCCGTTTTGTCATTCCTAAACCTCAGATCATAAAATGAGTTCAATCCGTTTAATCCGAGAAATGGGCCCGTAGATATGCAAATAAGAGCTCAATTTTGGACTCAGCTGGCCACTAACCACCTCCTAAGTATATTGTTGTTGTGTTTCTGTCTTGTAAATTTTGTTTTGCTACTTAATCGGTGGAAAAATAGTGTCCCTTAATCGGTGCAACCCCCCTATACATACATAATGGACGTCGCTAACAAACCGCCGTAGAGCAACTGGTCTTCACGGCAACTAGCGAGCATCGCCTTCAGTTTAATATAAAAGTCTTAAAGTGCTGTGAGCGGCAACTAAAACTAACGATACTTATGTAGCTTACGCTTAAATTAGTTTGACTCAAGTGTGCTACAACAATGTGAAGATTGGTGCAGTTGAAGCTTCTTGTAAACGCCTAAGCTGAGACTTAAGTTTATTGATTTCATAGGTGGGCTACACCCCACCTACAACAAAACCGATACAGGTTTCAGCTTTTTTGGCTTTCAGTTTCAGCGTCTGACGCTTAACATCAATTTTTTACAGTTGAAACGTCCGTTGAAACACAAAAATAATTTGGGATCTTCATGTAATTTGACCGCCGCTGTCACACTGAACTATGAACGTGAGATAGAAAGTCATGCTATTCATTTTTTCATTCCACAGCAAGCGAGGACCGAGAGCTCGCGCTTACTGATCAAAGGAACAGCTGGGGAATAACACTGCTACTTTAAGGTCAGCTTTGTGTTTGTAATTTAAAAGGTTACAGTTGTATGTAAATTATTAGTGTACTACAGTCGTTTTTGGATTTTAGCAGGCTTTGTGACTGATCAAACCAATAAGGGCCCACCGGGCCGACCGCACCGGCCCCGGGTCGACTGCACCGGCCCCGGGCCGATTTCCGGCAAACAGCGGGCCAGCTCGAGCTGACCGGGCCGGCCGGGCTGACTGGGCCGACAGGGCCGGCCCCGGGCCGACTGCAACGTTTCACATTCAACCTGAAAATTTGCAATTGGAAAATTCTAAATTCGAAGGGTGTCACAGGGTGAAGTGCTAACTGTGGGAAACCCCCCCCCCGCTACACTTGTAACCAGTTTCAGGTTTCAGTTTCTAGTTTCTACTATCCGGACAACCGTGCACAGACCAAATCGTACGTAATGGATGGATACGAGAGTCACTACGTGTACCAGATCCAACATCCAGAGCAACGGTCTGTTAACCGCGCTCGAGGGAAAGGTTTGTCTAGGATAGATAGTAGTAACTATCGTGGCCGCTATACTAGGCATGCCAACCAGTCAGGGAACCGTAACGATAGGTCTTGTGTCGGGTTTCAGCCTAAGTTTGACCGGAATAGGGGAGTACCTAAGCAGTATATACCGGAACCCACACCTAGTTTCCGGAAATCGTTTGACGGGTCTTGCATCAAAAAGCAGAACCCTAACGATTATATACCTGTGGGCAACCGATTTGCTTTTTTGTCTAGTGTGGGTAAAAAGAACCCCAAGTCCTCACAACAACCCGAAGGAACTGGAATGATTCCAAAATCAGAAACTGAAAATCTACCTACACTTTCAGTCAAGCGCAAAAAGCGCAAAACCAAAAAGAAAAAGAAGGGTTGCGAGGAGGACAAATCTGAACCAAATCCATCGCCGGCACAACGCTGTTTTCCAACTACGGCTCAACAGTTACGTATGCAGTGTGAGCAGAATCGACTTACAGTCCTACGTAATGTGAGACGGCTACAGGGAGGAAAACTCGTCTCGGCCCAAAGTCCTAAGACAGCTATAACTAGTTCACAAAGTTTTGTGGGGCCAGAAACGACGGTTACCTCCGGGGAAATTTCGAAAACAGAAGGGCCATTTAATAGCTCCACCATAGCCGAAAATGGCTCGGAGCCAGGGGTAGACGATCCCATCATTAAGCAGATAGCTGACCCTAGAGGGTACCTTTTAAAAAGAAAAAATTGGTAAAAGGAGGAAAATCCCACCCAAAATTTAGAGAATCAGTCCCCTTTCCCCCTCAAACTTTCAACACCGATACTGTAGCCGCGCTCAGTCAAGGAAATAAGCTCGAAACTGAATTGTCAAACACCGATAATTATTATATCGGACCCAGAACTCGTATATCTCGTGGCCGTGCTTGTGTAATTGTCGTACGTATGTCCGAATTGTTCGTATTTGCATTGTTAGATACCGGGGCTTCTTACTCTATTATGTCGGAAAATTTATACGAAGTGCTTAGAAATCGGCACCATTTCACCAAAACTATGTCACCATCAGCCCCTTACGCAGTGTTAGCTAACAATTAGCCTATGCAGTATTCTGCATCAGTCCAAGGCCAAATTGAGTTTAAAGGGCACCATTTTATATACGTGTGTAATGTAACTAAAGTATGTCCATATGATTTAGTTATGGGAATAGATTTTCTGGCCGAAAATTTCTGGACTATGCAATTAGCAACGCATACAATCACTAGCACTTTTGGAACTGCGGAAATGTTATTTTCAGACGAAATTACCACCATTTTGGATAATATACGTATGAGTAAGGAGGATGGTATGTGCGTAGTTTTGTGCGAAGATGTAGAGATAGGTCCGAATTTCGAAATTTTAAGACCAATAGTTTTGCAAAAGGATCGGCAAGTTGCAAATAAGAGAGGACTGCAAGAGGAAAAAGAGAAGCAGAACGATTTTACAGAGTGTGAAACTCAGTCCACAGTGTGTTTGCAAGTTGATGCCGAAACCTTATATCTAGAACCTAAATTGGAACTATTGGAAGAAAAAGGCATTTATATATCTAACGGTCTAATCTACGACCTAGCGCAACCTACGTACGTACGAGCCTTTAATCTCTCTGGTACGTACGTACAGCTACGACGAGGCAGTTCTATTGCACAGGCGTATGGTCCGACCTAAATCTGCAAACGGTGTGATTGTATACTGTGAGCCCGATTGTAAACAGTGTTACCTAACTGAGAATATGCAATCCATCGCGATGTACGTACAATCGGATAGGGTATACTCTGGTGGTGACTCCCTTGGGATAAGCGGGACGCATGGCCCACAATCCATATCCCAGAGGGATAACTTGGGAGGCATCACACCATACGCAGGTGTAGAGCAGCAACAGTATACCAAGGAGTGTGATAATTACTCGCCAGTTGGGAATGTGTATACACCCCACTATGTAAATTTTGAGCAGTATATACATCAGTACGAACAACCGGTGGATTGTAACGAGAAAAATTTGCCATTTTTCGACCCAGACCCAGATAACCCTACATTACTATCCGACGAAAAGGTACTAAAGGGATTGGATTTGGAAAATTGTGACCTGCCCCCTAAAACCAAGCAGACTCTAGCTAAGTTAGCCTGCAAGTACAAAAAAGTATTTGCTACCCCCGAAAATATGGGAATATGTAAAAAGGGTTTTCATGTAGTAAATACGGGGAATAACGGTCCAGTAACTTCGGCCCCGTTTCGTGCAAATCCGTCTGATAAGCAAGAAATTGAAAAGCATATAAAAACTATGCTGGACCAAGGGGTTTGTGAAAAATTTAGTAGTCCCTGGTCTTCTCCCTATATGTTGGTAGCTAAAAAGGATGGTACCACGCGCTTCGTCATAAATTACCGACGGTTGAACAAAATTACTAAAAAGGACCGATACCCGTTACCTAAGATCGACAAAATACTGGACTCTCTTAAGCATGGCAAATTTTTCTCTACCCTAGATTTAGCATCTGGTTATTGGCAGGTGGAAATGTACCCTCCACATCGGGAGAAAACCGCGTTCATCTCGCACATGGGTTTATTCCAAATGAACGTAATGCCGTTTGAGTTAACAAACGCCCCGGCAACTTTTCAACGAATTATGGAATTTATAATTACGGAATGCCCTGTGTATATAGATGATATTTTGGTACCTTCCCCCGATGAGGACCACCACTTGCAAATGATTAAAATTATTTTTCGGAAATTGTTAGCTAATGGGCTTCGTCAGAAGCTTAAGAAGTGTACGTTTAGTAGGCGTAAAGTCGAATACCTAGGTCATATACTGTCTGAGCAAGGAATAGCTGTTGACCCTAAAAAGGTCGAAGCAGTACGTAGATTTCCAATACCTAGGAATATTACGCAGTTAAGATCGTTTTTGGGCCTTGCAAATTATTATCGTAGATTTATTGAGAATTTTTCAGCCAAGGCGGCCCCTCTAAATAAGCTACTGACGAAGGATATGAAATTCGTGTGGTCAGAGCATTGTCAAAGCGCTTTTGATACCTTACGTAAACTTCTTACTGAAGCTCCTGTGCTAATTTTTCCGGATTGGGAACGACGCTTTGTGCTATGTACAGATGCTAGTTACGCAGGATTAGGTGCAGTGTTAGAACAGGAGTACGGAAAAGCCAGACGCCCTGTGGCATACGCTAGTCGGAGCCTAACGAAGGCTGAAGCTAAGTGTTTGGTTACCGATTTGGAGGGTAGCGCAGTAATCTGGGCGTGTCGGCATTTCCGGCACTACTTTTCTAACGCTGAGTTCACCCTAGTCACCGATCACGAAGCACTTAAAGTGTTGTTTGGTAGTACACGAGGCCTAGGCAGTGGACGCCTAGCTAGATGGGCACTCGCTTTGCAGGAATTTCAGTACCGTAAAGTAAAGTAAATCGAGTACCGTAAAGGTCGAGAAAATGTAGTAGCGGATGCCCTGTCTCGTAATGTTCCAGTAATACAGGCGGAGGAATCAGAAGTAGTCCGAACCGGTGCGGGAAGCATAGCCCACACGAGTTCAATTAAGGACCTACCGCTGCATTCCGAAGCCCAAGTAGAAGAAGTAGAATGTGAAGGAACAGATAATATGTTCCCACCAGCGTGTGTGATTAGTACGGACGTATTAGAGTACCTAAAAGTGGATACTAAGGTTTTGAATAAGGAGTTACGTACAGATTTAGAAACGGTAGCATTAGTCGAAGCATTTGAGGCAAATAAGTCCGTACCGTCCGATTATACATACGAAGATAAGATCTTATACAAGTGGCACGTGGATCTATATGGTCGGCGTAGGAAAATTGCACATAAACTGCTGGTCATCCCTGCAAAATTCCGCAAACAGATTTTTTTATACTATCATAGCTCTGGTGGACTTATAGACTCATAGATTTATGTACGGTGGTGGACACCAGGCTTATTCTAAGACCTATGCACTACTCTCCACGCTTGTATTTTCGTTCGGGTTAGCACGGGATGTAAGACAGTTTATTAAGGAATGTCCTACGTGTGCGGTCCATTCCATCGAACCTCGGTCACCTCAAGCACCGTTAGGCGAATTCCAGCCAGTTACAGCTTCTTTTCAACGTATAGCTAAGGATGTAATCCACTTTACCACCAGTAGTCGTGGGTACGTTGCTGCATTAATCGTAGTACTTTTCCCGGGGGATAGAGGCCATACCGTTACGAAATGAGACAGCAAAAACTATAGCAGCTCAATTTTTGACTCAAATAGTAGCTAGACACGGTGTACCTCGGGAAATTTTGACGGATCGTGGTGCAAATTTTCAATCTGTATTAATGCAGCAAGTTTACTAGGTCTGTGGGTCTGTCAAATTCCAAACCACAGCTTACCATCCTCAAACTAATGGTATAGTAGAACGTGCTTGCGGCACTATTCGGGAATTAATACGTAGGTACGTAAATCAGCAGCAGAAGGATTGAGACCTTATTCTCCCCTGGGTTATTATGACCTACCAAGCGTCTCCGCACGACACCCTGCGGGAAACTCTGTTCTTTTTCCTGCATGGTAGGGATATAGTTTTGCCTATAGATTTGTGCGACCCTGACATAGGCGGCGATCACCTATCAGTAGATCAATATAAGTCTGACATAATTGAGATATTGGGTGAGTCGTGGGAGATCGCACGGTCTAATATCCAGAAAGCGTTACAGCAACGGAAAGAATGGTACAATAAGAACGTGAAAGCCAAAGTATATACTGTGGGTGATATTGTATATAAGAACGTACAGAGTGTACCGGTAGGCCCGGGTAAATCACCGAAGCTAGCACCTAGGTACGATGGAGCGTTTAGAATAGTGAGGTTGCATGATAACTTTAACGTTGATATAGCACCAGTAGTTGGCACTACTAAATCTAAGATCGAAACGGTACATGTAAATCGACTAAAGAAAGTTGCATTGGGGAATGACACCTCACCATCCACAACCTAAGGTTGCACTTCGAGACCCTCCTATTAACCCTGCCGAAACTGTTGCACCATCAGTATATAGTCAGGAGAATGCTGAATCTGAAAACTCGGTAGAAATGTTGGCACAAACGGGCACTTTCACTCATTGGGAACAACAGGACCCATACCCATTTTGGGATTTATACCGGAGCATTCTGCTAACTAGAATTTCACGAAAATTTTTCTTGTTGCACTGGCTAAACTAACAAAATTTGGTATGGTGGAAAGAAGAAATCCTCACAGGTCGGCATCGACCCAGTATGGATTCGGTGAAATTGCCTAGCGCGAAACACAGGTTGGCATCGACCCAGTGCGTAATGGCAAATCCACCAAAACCACCTATCTTCCCCATACCTCCCCCCCATGATTGCACGTTTATGTATATATGTACGAAATTGTGCAAAATTGTATATATAATTGTACTTTATTTTTTTTGATTTAGTGCTAGTCGGGTCGTATCGCGCAAGTTTCGAATCGATCGATTTCCCCAATGGCTTCCACTAGTGCGGGGGCAGCTAGTCCCCCTTCTTCTGATTCCGATTCGGACGAGCGTCCGGTCGCTGGGGCCTCTTATTATAGCGATTCGGATCTGGAAACTAGTAGTGGGGATTCGGAGCCGGAGTTTTTGGCCCAACAGCAGAGGAAACGTCTGGCTCGCAGACGTCGCCGACAGCGGCAAGCCCGGTACTTGGGAAAAAGTTTACCCCGGGAGGGCTCCCGTCAAATATCCCTGGAGCGATCGAACGATCGATCCGGCAGCCATATCGGGTAACGACAGTGGGACCGACCGTCACCCAGGAACTGCAGTCGCGCTGGCAAAACGACGGACAACGGTTCACGACCCCCCAGCAAATTGCCGATGCCCAGTCGCGCAACACCTGGAATCAACTGGCTCTGGTGATACCGAATGGCGTGTTCATTCATGTACCGATACGTGGACCCGGCGACAAACCACGTACGGGAGCTGAAGCATCGGGCGTATGCCATCACCCTCCCGACGGCGGAGCACTGGTATCATCATGACCGGTGTGTCTTCGTGGGACGATACGACATGGCGGAGTAGCTGCGTAGTGTTGACGGACGCGCTGCTCATGGCGGCACCGTTAAGCAGACCATCGACCGGGAACTGAAACGCATGCCCATGGACGCTGTCTGGCGTCAAGGACCCCGCCTGGTCACCGCCTATCAGTTGGTTTGGGAAAAGTTTTATGCCCAACCACCTGTGCGTGAGTTTCTAGTGGCGAACGCCCATAAGCTGGTCGCAAAGGCAGCTCCTAGGGCCACCTATTGGGGTACAGGAGTGGACATTGACAGAGGCCGAGTAGCGGCGCATGTGCCCTCCTACACCATGGAAAATATCATGGGTGCGTTGTATACGTCGGTTGTTTTGTGGTTTGTGCAGTTAGGGCCAGGAGAAGGCATTTTTGATAATTCAGGCGAGGGCCGCACGTCGATGACGACCGTGGAGAAGATGGAGTGGCACGAGGTGATCCGGAAGCGCATGGACAACGCTGTGGCGCGATTCCAGCAGGGGTTGCCACACCCGCCTTTTGTGGACGCGCAGGGGACGTCGCATTTGTCCCACCATGTGCGCTATTTGCCCATCGACCCGCCATTTCACCCCCGGGCTACCAACATCGCTGGCCTGGCTGGCACGCCGCAGACCTGGTACTATCCTGCCGCAGTACTGCTGCAACCCGGCGGCGCCAAACATCGGACGCAAAACCACAAACGGGAGCGCAAACTCCGGGCAGCGTGTTACTACCCGTCGGATTTGTTCGCGGAATGGCAACTGCCATGGCATGGTGATACTGAGTAGGATAAGATGTGGAGAGTGTGCTTTTTCGAGGGCGGCATCGCCGTACGTGAGCACCAAAGCTCTCCTTATTCTTATCTTACTGTCAGCCATGGTTTTTAGTAGCTTTTCGTAGCTTGTTTTATTGTTTTCGAGTATATAAATGAATCTTAGAAACCTATAATAGTAATAGGGATTTGAAAGGAAAAAGGGAAAAAACCCGAATTTTTGAAGTAATGTAGAGGTAATGCACTACAGCGAAAAGCTGTAGGGGGCATCTGTTCTGCCAAAAAGGCCTTGTTTTATGTAGTATCGTAGTGTATTTGTAGTACTGTTAGGGATAATACTTAATATGTATTTTCTTTTAGCTGCGATACCTGTTTTTAGTACGAATCTTCTTTCCCTCCTAATGATTCTTAAAAAGTTTGAATTTAAAATTTATAGTCGGAGGCGTGTGCGATGCCGCATTTGTCCTCCTATAGACTTTAATTAGGGTTTGGTACGAAGAAAAAGGGGGCTTGGAAAGCTGACTCTAAAGATGGTGGAAATGGCCAAAATTGTTGCGTAATCGGTATTTATTGTCGTTGGTATTATTATGTGTGTGTAAATTTCCCTACTGGACTTTCAAAATCGAGTAATGGACTTGCTACGAAGTGCTCTAATTGCACGGATTTGCATCACTGCTCATAATCCGGACTATATATATTGCCATCTATACGTCATCATCATGTCCCCTTACAATGAACTGGTCCCCAAATCCTTACCCGATATCTACTAATCATCACTTGAAGAAGGGAACTGTTACCTGAAATTTTGTCAAAATTATGAACTGATTCATTTTAATCGCTTCCTGATCAATCCCTGTGTAGCCAGTGCTCATGACTTGTCAACACTCGACTTGCGACTCATTTTACTCGAATTTGACCCCCCCTGATTGTGACTAATCAATTATCATACTGTGATTATTCTTGTTTTTCCCAGTGCTCACTGTCTGTCTGGTTTTGGGTCGGTATTTTGTAGTTTTGATAATGTTATATTTTTGTTAGTTATTATGACCTCTCACTCGCCTAATACTCTTAACCCCCCCTGGGAAATTCCCTCAGCGTCTGAGCAATGCCGCCCGGTGCGCCAAGGGAAATTTTCTAGCCCCCCCTTCGGTCACTTTCGTTGCGTACATGTTATACATCAAGAGCACAGTAAAACATATAAAACATGGCGACTCTGGCCCGCCAGCTCGCTAGGTGGCGGTGTGCAGCCGTCCGACCAAATCGGACCAGCTGCAGTTATATTGACAAAACTAACACTGCGCCCATGTCACATTGTTCTGGCATTACGAAAACAACAATTGACTATTGAGCGGAGTGAGGGGTGGTATAACTAACCAAAATATGAAAGTTGTTGGAAACTTGGGACAAGTGGCAGCACAGGGACGCATGGCGCAGACTACCACCCCCGAGCAACCAACACCTTTCCTCCCTAGCTATAATTGATGTATTATGTATAATTAAGTAACAGTAACTAAATTAATTCAAAATTTAACTGAAATTTTTCAAATTCTTACCTGGTTTGGGCGATTCCTGATTGGTTTTGGAAATTTCTCCTTTGATTTTCTTTGGGGTTTTTCTTCTTTCTTCTTTTCTTTTGATGTTCCTGGGTATGTGCGGGAGTATTAACGAGTGAACGGGAATGAAATTACGGATTTAAACACGGTTTCGATATGGATTTTAACGGAGTTTTGGGTTTGCTGTGAAGGTTTTGGGCGGAATTTTGGGCTGTATAGTGTAAAAATTTACCGGTATTGATGTGTATTAGTGTAGTGTGCGGTATTGTGTGCGTGTTGTGTATGGTTTAATGTGTTTTGTGTGTGTTTTACTGTGTACATGTGTGGTATGTATTGTGTAATCAATCGAACTAGTGTATGATATCTCGTTTTACTAACGTGGTGGTAAACTAGTTTTGTTTTTTTTATTTTTGTTTTGTGATTTATATGATTTGTATGGGGTACTGTGGAGTAACTGTGAATTTTTTTCTTTCTGCCTTATTTTGTTTTGTGTGTCGGTCTGATTTATTCGAGCTGAATTGCTGATGTTTTCTTTGGTCGTCTAGTTTTGTTTTGTGCGATTTCGGTAGTTTTTTTTGTGTGTTTTGTTTTGTAGGGGAATAACCCGAACTGGAGCGATTAATTTGATCCTTGTACAACCAAACCTAATCTGATTTTCATAATCCAAATATTGACGTAGTATGGTAATGTGTATAGTAGGAGGATCAGTATTGTTAATTACTATTGCAATCAGTGCCTCGTATGGTGTATGTATGGGTTATGTGTATAATGTATGTATGTGCTATTGTGTATGTATGCGTGTCGTGATTTGATTTTTCATTCTGTGATTAACGCTTTAACCCGTCATAATAATTTTGCTTTATTTTAATAGCTGGTACTAGTGTGAAATGTTTTATAACACTGTATAACTTTTATTATTCCTGCCATATTCATGCTCAATTTCTATTGCCATTTGTATCTCATGCTCAAATTGCTTTTCGTTTTATCAATATTTTCTTTTCCCTGTACACTTATATGAACCTGTCAAAACAGTTACAGTAACCTAAAATGACCTCCCTCTTATTTCTTTCAAACAATGGGGCGCAATTTCAATTTATTACGCATGCGTTTGGATTTTCAAACAAGGCCACAGGGGCCATTTATAAAACGAAATTTTTGGGTTTAACGTAATTTGGACTGTCATTATAGATTTCTAAAAATGGCCATAAAAGGTGCTACCTGCAAAATCAGGTTATGTATCCGGCCGCCGGTTTGGGGCAAATATGGCCGAGGCCACCAAGGCATGGAGTATACCTGCCGTATGGGGCTACATTTACACCTATGGTCGGCCTAGAAATGATAAAGGCCACGTTTACAACCTATCGAATCTTATAAACTACGGATAAAAACCCAAAGAACCAAACAAATCTTTTACTTTATTTATAAAACAAACGCATCGTACGGGTAAATTACAAACGGTACAAGCGCACGAACCATAATTTAGAACTTAAAATTTGCAATAACAATGGGAAAATTCGGTATTTTATTATATGTTCTGTAGTTTAACATAATATGTATGCAAAAGCGAGTCATGCTGCTCAAACGTTACGTGTAATCATACGTTATATATGAACGTGTAGCTTTTGTGCTTTTCTTTTCAAACGTTATTTTGGATTGCCACAATCTTGTTGAGTTTAGAAAATAATTGCCATTATGTGTTTTGAAGTCTAACTAACTTTCAACTTTGAAAAAATTGAAAAAAATGGTTCAACCGCGCAAAGTTAAAAGCTATCATTGTGCAAAATTTTAAAGAAATATACCCTATCAGTAATTTGTAATCGAATGCCGAAAAATTACCTTTGTATTCCCACTACTTTTATTTGTGACTGATGCCTCTAAACATAGTTTCTTTTGCAATTTTTATTTATTATTTATGCACAAAACGTAATAAAACTGTTTTAAGTTTGAATTATGACCAATGTAAACTGCGTATTGTGTGTTTGCAAAACTTCAAAAATCGTTGATGCACTGGCTTACTACCTGAATTTGCTTAAAAGTTGAATAAAATCACTAAGTTGTACAATTTTGTCCATTTTTTGTGACGGAGTTGTACACGTCAAAACAATCAAAGTAGCATTCTGGACAACTTTTCTTCAAGAATCACAGGCTATTTTTGCTGCTTTCAAAAAATTTGACCAAAACTCTTGTTTTCGGAGCGCTGCCTTAAAATGGCTGACCGGAAGACTTTTTGTACCTGTAGCATAGTAGTTGTGACAGGTGCATTTTTTTGGTTTGTCTTATTTGCCCTTAGATTAAGTATCAGGCTTAGACTTAGGCGCAGGACTAGGGCATAGGCATTTTTCCATGATCACCCGAAAAAATACACGAAAGAAAAATCAATAGTCTATAAAAATAAATGATAAACGCAGGCATACCCATTTTGTATGTATGTAGTTTTGTACGTCAGCACAGTACTACGTATGAAAATTGCTCGCAAAATTTTTTGAAAAATTATTCGTCATTTTATTAGCCTAAAAAAGTTTGTCAAACAAAAATATTTGCAGCCACACAATAAATATATCAATTTGCGAAGGTTCACTGAACTAATTTTTATAATGGTATAACTTCTATATTATTATAAAAATGCCCCCATGGGCAGGGCACCACTGAGGTTAGAATAAGAGGTTCTATAGCGAAAAAATGCTATCTCGCTCGTTAAGTATAATGGACTGGACACGTTTGCTGTGACTAGCAACAATTTATTTTGTTAAAGTTGGTGGACAAGAGCGATCAGAATAGCCAGCCCCATGACACATTAGCGCTTTCTGCACTCTATTCGCTCGAATGATTCGTAACCGCCAGCTTTCGAAAACGCCAGTTTACGTTAGATTTTTGTTACGTTAGATTACATTACAGTTACATTACGTTAGATAGATTGTACAGACATGCAGAAATTTTTTATTATTTCGTCTCTGGCGCGTGTCGTGGGAGCGACTATCAATCACTTGTAGTTTGGTCTCATTTACATCAGCTTGGTTGCGCATCTGCCGAGCATCTGGTTTGCAGATCAGAGTGGTGGTGGTGGTTCGAGTCCCACCCATATTTTGCATTTAACATGTTGGCAGCTGGAAACGTCTGCCAATTGGTCGTTCGGCGATGTGTGGCTGAAAAGCTAGAGCTAGGTACCTGCCCTTCTAGTGTTAATTAACACTAGAAATTCGACCTACCCAGATTAGGATTAGGAATTTGAGATTCCGAATATAGTATATACGCGGCCCCTGAGGGGGCCGCGTAAAAATAATAGTTTTCTTAACCATAGTGTATATGTAATTCTGCTTGAAAAAAGGGGCACTACGAGAAGACTGACTAACTACAACTTCTGGAGGGAATTGTTCTGTTAATGGATAAGTTCAATATTTATGCTTCAGTTGATATTCGATTTAATTTTTGTGTATTTTTGACATGCCGTATTTTCTCGAATAAAGCCCTAACGGTTATATTTTTTTTGAATGTTGAAATGGGGTACTATTCAAGACAGGGGTTTTATTTTTTCGTGAAGATTTAAATATGGGTTCTATTCAAAGCAGGGGCTTTATTTTTAATTAAAATAAATAAAATTTAAGTTAAATTTAATATATTTACTATTTATTGCACAACTAACTTGACCGAATTCGTGATGATTGAAACTGTAGGTATAACAAAATATCAGGCTTGGCTACTTCAATCATGCTTTTTGTTATTAATCAAAATTTTTTTACTAAGTTAACTAACCCAACACAATAACTAACACACAATGAAAGTCTACAGCTTATAAAAATCAAGAATCAAAATTATTTAATGCATTAATTTACATCCATTTATAGTCATTATTTCTTTTACTTAACAGAGCTCGTGTTGGTTACAGTCGCAGACTTTTTGAAACCAAATAGTTTCGCAACGCCGGCTCGAATTTCTCTGTTTTTAGCAAAATAAATAAAAATATTATTCGCTGAGTTAATATTCATCAAAATCCAGCACACAGGAATGATTACATTATACGCCGCCGGTTTAGAAAAAGCGCTGTAGCACATAATACAAGCGGGAATGGTATATAACACCGCGCCAAAAGAAATTATCAGTAACAGCGTTTTGGTGACCTTTATTTGTCGTCTAAGTTTTGCAGCCAAAATATCGTCTGACATTTCGGTACCCTGTTTTCGACACCACAGCAAACAGACTGCAATAAAATAGACGACAATATTTAGGGTCGCCAAAACGAACTGATACATGGACAGTACGTATGCGTTGAACCATGGCGGTACAGCCCAAGCAGTCAAGCAAATTTTGGAATATACCCGTCCCACTATGGGTGTCCAAGTGTGGGACACATAAATTGTTATAGCGTACAAGACGGCGCAAAGTCCCACCCCACTTGACACGAAAGCACACATGCGGGATTTGTCAATCTTAACGTATATTTTGATGCTAGCACAGGCTATCAGCCGGTCGATGGAGATTAACAATAGCATGGTGGGGATCCCATACAGGCCACAGAGAAAAAACTGGTTGTGAACCTTCCAGAGACATTCCCATGGGGTTTGAAGCACTGTGTGCTGACCGGTTCTTAAGACGTTGATCCGAAAAGTACCGGCCGTGACTTGACCCAAACCGACGATACTGTCGCAAACAGCTAAAGCGGCTGGTAAAACGTATTCTTTGCGATGTAGCTCCTTGTTAGCCGAAAATACCACGACAATTAGCCAGTTGCCGATTATTTGAATAAAGCCCAGGAAAATATAGACGCTGTACATCGCATAAGCGCGAACGGGTATTGTGCTGTTGGTAATATTGCTGATGTTTTGCATTGTAGGGATTAAAGAGATTAAGTGGATTAAATCTGGTTATTTTATGGTGATGATAGCCAACTGAGCTATACACGAGTTTTACGAATGTTAAAATTTAAAACAAATAGACCGGGAGAAATATTGTAGCATCGAATGTCTAAAACATATAAATGTGTCAATGAGAAGAAGTCCAAAGTTGGACAAAGAACGGTTGCGCCACTTCATTTTTTCTTATTGCTAAAAAATGGTGAGAGAAATAACGAAGTGGAGCAACCTTTTTTGTCAGACTTTAGAACAAAAATTACTTGCGACATTAAAAGTATAAAATACTGCAAATACATGGTACTAAATTTAGCCGTACTGTACTGTGCTGTGCATAAAAATTATCTGGCAAACCGATAAAAAACCACTTGTTTGTCTAGTTAGACACAGTAACGTCTGGGCCGAAAAAATGTCTGGTCTAGGAGAGGTTTTCTGGAACAAAAAAGGATAATGAAAAAATTGTTAGAGCCAAACTACGTTGTGTTAACACCGCATAAAGCTAAGATTCTTTAGGAGGAATAATAGAACAGCAACCATTAAGTTTAAATACTAGCTATTATGCTTTTTTGTTTTACCGACGAAATTATCTGGAGACCTGTGACGAATTGATTATGAATGATTAATTAGGATTTAATAATAATAAATTAACTAAATAATAATTTCTAAATTGACTGTTTTGTCGGTGATTATTAATATTTTAACGGAAAAAACAGCTAAAACACATGGGTAGAAACTAGAAAGCTTTTAAAGCTAAAGAAACTGTTAGCTTGAATAGGTTACAGCAAAAATTTGGCATGAAACCGCTGATGTCGTCAGTTTTTTGTAAGTTTGCCGGCTGAACGGCATACGACTGTAAGTATGAATCAAGCCTGCGAGTTAAAAACAATAGGTACATATGTCATACTTATTTACAAAACTGAATAACAAATAACAATAACATTTTGATTTAAATACATGTTAGCATACAATTTCTTGTACTTTGTTATTTCTGTTTTCATTTTTATACTTTCACTTGGTCGTATAATTTCTAACATGAATAGAAATAATTAGCAGAAAAATACGCCTGTTGGAAACTTTAAACTGAAAAATTTAACGACATATTCAACGAATAGTTCTCGTCAAATCTTATTAAATCTATTGTTGTGTTATGAGTCACAGTTGGTCACAGGTTCCTTAGACATGTAGCAGTTCCCTTTATTATCGCTATGTACATGTGTACTGTTGTTTTGATACCACTTTGTTCCGTGCATACTCGAACGCGAAAACAATCCATCAAGCATTGTGACCTGAAAAGTGAAAATTTGTGAAAGTCGAAAAATGGAAAAATGAGCATATCTCAGCACTGAAACAAGGTAGAGAGCTCTAGTTTGCTTTAAATAACATACTCCGGGAGGTCTAACTGATGTGTGAATTAGAAAAAAATCCGAGACAAAACTGCATTTTTGGCCACTTAGAGGTCGATTTAGTAGATTTTCTCAGAAATCGTGTCATGTGTATATATATATTTAAATATATATATATATATATATATATATATATATATATATATATATATATATATATATATATATATATAATTATGATAATACCTACCTACTTACCTATGTGTTAGAGCTAATAAAGCCTATAATAACTATCATAAGCGCAAGAAGTATATATGTTGGGCAATATTAATATTCAGAT
This sequence comes from Trissonchulus sp. WLG1_4, assembly GCA_030248245.1. Taxonomy (NCBI): domain Eukaryota; kingdom Metazoa; phylum Nematoda; class Enoplea; order Enoplida; family Ironidae; genus Trissonchulus; species Trissonchulus sp. WLG1_4. The sequence continues at coordinate 19,315 of JASANF010015000.1, forward strand.
ATCAATGCTAGTAGTATAGAGCCACCATTTCAGGATCGGTTTTTTTGGGCACCGATGGGCACCACCCATACTTCCCAGATGGAATCCTAGTGAACCCTCTAAATTTCCAGTTGTTGGGCACATAATCCTGGTGATCCCTCCAAATTTCCCATTTGTAGGTCACATAATCCTGGTGATCCCCCCTAATTTCCCATTTGTTGGGCACATAACCCAGGTAATTCCCCTAATTTCCCAGTTGTTGGGCACATAATCCTGGTGATCCCTCAAAATTTCCCATTTGTTGGGCACATAATCCTGGTGATCCCCCCTAATTTCCCATTTGTTGGGCCCATAACCCAGGTAATTCCCCTAATTTCCCAGTTGTTGGGCACATAATCCTGGTAATTTTTCCTAATTTCCCAGTTGTTGGGCACATAATCCTGATGATGTTTCCTAATTTCCCAGTTGTTGGGCACATATTCCTAGTGATTCCCTTGATTTCAGTTGTTGGACACGTAATCGAGGTGATTTTTCCTAATTTCCCAGTTGTTGGGCACATAATCGTGGTGATTTATCCTAATTTCCCAGTTGTTGGGCACATAATCCTGGTGATCCCCCCCTAATTTCCCTTTTGTTGGGTACATAATCCTGGTGATCCATCTAATTTCCCAGTTGTTGGGCACTTAATCCTGGTGAACCCCTAATTTCCCAGTTGTTGGGCACATATTCCCAGTGATTCCTTTGATTTTCAGTTGTTGGGCACGTAATCGAGGTGATCCGATGGATATTAGGTGTATGCTCTTTGATTTCCCCCCTAATGTTACAATGTTGGGCACATGTACTCCTGATGCATTGCTTAAACCCTTCATGTTGGACACCTATTCTTATTATTCACCCCATATCGCACATAAATTGAGTACATCTTGTTCCTACTTACAGATGTTGAGAAGTTAATCCGATGTTACCTCTAGATCTCACAATTGTTGGGCATCTAAGATTGGTAATCATCCCAGGTCCCACAAACGCTAGGTACATATATAATCCTAAAAATCAACCCGCGTGTTATGCTCATAATCCTAATATTTAACCCGTCTCTCAAAAATGTTGGGCACATTTTACTCTTGATTCGTTATTTTTTAATTTCAAATTAACATAAGCAGCCCTCTGCGTTCTTCCTCCGCGGCTTGGGACGCGGCATCGGCCCATTACTGTTTTTTTTCTTTTTTTTTCTTTTTTTTTATTTTTTTTATTTATTTTTATTTTTTTATTACATGTCACAATTATAACATTTACAAAATATACATATTTAAATTTTTTCAACACATTTTTATTTACACATTCACACAGTAACATTAAACATAGTTTATATATTGCAATTGCAGAAATATTAAAACTTGAGTAAAATAGCTTGAAAATTATATTTTTTGTGTTATATGCTTCAATTATGACATTTACTTATTTACATAGTAACATTAAACATAGTTTATAAATCGCATTCGTAGAAATATAATAAACTTCAGTAAATTAGCATACAATATTTAATTTTGTTATTTTTTAAATTTTTTGCAATTTTTTTTTTATTATTTCGGTTATAACATTTACATTTTACATATTTACATATTATTTAGTAACATATTAACATATTCACATAGTTAATTAAACACAGTTAATATATTGCACTCGTAGAAATATTGAAAACTTGAGTAAATTAGCATACAATATTTTTTATTTTCTAATTTTTCAATTTTTTTTATTATATATTTCAATTATAACGTCTGTAACATATACATGATTACATATTTACATATTTTCACATATTATATATTTACATATTAACATAAGCACATTAAACATAGTTTATAAATTACATTCGTTGAAATTTTAAAAACTTGAGTAAATTAGCAAACAATATGTTTTTTTGTTATGTTTAAGTTATTCTATTTTTATTACATATTTCAATTATGACATCTATAAAATATAAATTATTACATATTTACATATTTTCACATAATTTATTTACATATAACATACTCAGATATTAAGATTAAACATAGTTTATGTATTGCATTGCAACCGTAGAAATATTAAAATCTTGAAGCATAAAATATATTTTTTTATTTCATTTTTATTTTTGTTTCATTGTATATTTCAATTATTAAATCAATTTTCTATCAATTGTTTCACTGTATTTTGTCAAGTTGTAGCCAGTTTATGATTTTGCTTAAATTGTTTTTCGCAGACCAGACATCACCTCGTGTGCGAACTTACACCAAACAGTTTTACAGTCAGGTAATTATTTCTCCAACCTGTTTGCACTGTTTGGGATACCAACACAGTATGAGGGTTTGAATGTACTGGTCATGGTATTGCGCTAAAACGATTTATCAACCTGGTTGTACCACAAATACAAAATGTTCTTTACGAATTACAAAGTAAAACAATTATAATTTGATCGCTATTAAGTGTTTTTTATTGTGAGGGTTAATAGATTCTATATAATGCACCCAGCACTCGACTACATAAACTTGATGCAAACGAAGTGATTGGTAATTTAAATTTAAACAATTTAAAATTTTTAAGTTGTACGAATACAAATAATAAAGCAACATGTTATTTCAAAACAAACATAGGTTACAATAATAACGGTATAGTAGACACGTGATCATCAAGAACAATGCGTTTAGGGTATAAATATGACAATGAATCGCGTTGTTGATTATATTGTAAAATGTCACAATTATGAATCATAAACCCATGATTTACACCGCCATGTTTATGTTTATGTACAAGAGTGTCAATGAACATTTCACGAGTCACTTTATTTGTTGATTTCGATAAACCTTTAGTTGAACATTTTTCACTTTCAATATTTCCATCCCTACCATTTCGCCAACCGTAATAAGTTTTAGAGCACAATGCAATCATTCCATCCCCCTCCCATTCCATTTTAAAAAGTCCTGGTGTTCGTTGATCATAATCCGTTAAAGCCAAATATAGATGCTTATTGGTTTCAAAATATTGTTTTTGTTCCGTTTTTACCGCATCGTCCAACTTTTCATACGCAAGAGCAAAATAAAAACTGTCAGTATCCATTTGAATAAGTTGAAAATTACCAGGTCCGATACATTTGTATAAAAATGAATAAAAGTCCAACATCTTAAATTTTGCATAAGTGTACACAAAAAATGCAATCAAGTTAGGTAAATTAAACGTAATTCGAGATTTCGCCATTTGAATTTCATAAATTCCGTCCTCAATTTCTTCCTGATCACGAAAACGTGAAGTGTTAATTAATTTTGATGCCTCCGCCGTAGATGTAAATACAATGTCCTGATGTTTTTCCAAATCCATACACGCTCTTCCGTAATAAGAATTTCCCATTAATTTCCACAATTCGCCATTAGTTTTTAAAGAAGAGTCCTTGTCTGCTTGTCGTCGATAGTTTGATACCTCGTATTTCAAATGTTCAAATACTGGTGCACCATCAAATTGCACCGCTTGATATATTCGTGTGATTTTAAGTCCGTTTTGTATATACCATTGCAATAATGGTGTTCCGAGTAGTAATTTCTCTGCGTAATAACTAGAAATTAACGCCCGTCGAGAACTTTTCATTTGATCAGTCGCTTCTGCGTAATTTTTCATCGTAAGTCCGATATCGTCAATTGTAATATTGGCGTTTTTAAATATGGGCGGTACTTCCGAAAATTTATTACGCAAGCCCACATTATTCCAAGGTACTTGAACGTCACATTCCACCAACCCAAAAAATGTTCCCTTTTCAATAGCGTCCACAATTTCACCACAATTCCAATTGACGTTCTTTCTTTTCATTGGGGGTAAGTTGTTATCAATATCGCTTGTGATCAGATCCTTGTACCTTTTGTCAAATTCGCACTCATACATTGAAATGTATTCCACATCTAGCGTTCTTAAAAATTGTTCCACTTTTTGCGTGTCACGTTGTTTTCGTGCCCGTTCGTCAGGGTTCATTTTAACTTGACAATCATGTCCGTGAAAGTAACATCCGTGAAATTGTAACACCACTGCCTTTTCACAAAGCGGTGTCATGTTCGTTATATACCCGTCCACTGGGTATTTCGAAAGTCCGTTATAAAATATCTTTTGCCCCCCGTTGAATCGATGTTGAATATGTACAGTTCGCCGCTCGCCAGTTGTTTCCATTAGCTCCACCTCGAATTCCTTGCGCTTAATTTCCAAAAATTTAAGTTCCTTATGACAATGAGTATATCCCGACTCGCATTTGAATAAAGTCTGCATATTTCGCGCAATTGTTTCGCGCCAAATAATTTCCTCACCTTCCCACTCGTCGTCATTTGCCGGTGGGTTCACACGAACTGGGTCCCCACAACTTCCCAAAGGTTCCCATATACGATAAACACCCACAGGTTGCTTTTCACATAACGACCACAAGTAAAGTCCGTTAGCGTCAAACCCAACAATCTTCTTAACCAGTTTATTTTGTCGAATAGTAGTTTTGTTTGCCTCATGATACCGATGAAAAACAATAGAAGGTCCCCTAACAATATTATTTCGTATTAAATGCTGCCAATGAAAGTTCTTTTTATTCCACAACGTAAAAATTGCGTCTACCGGCTTCGTTTTAAACATATGTTTCATCGCAACGCCGGGTAAACTCATCGCCTCTTTAAACATATCAATGTCTAAATTTTTAAAATGTTCGTACATTTTACCCGCCGCAGATAAAAAAGGTACAACATCTAAATTATTATACCAAATTAACATATCCCGCATTGTTTTAAATTGTTCAACTTCCCATGTATTTAGCGCAATTTCATAATCCTCATCACTAATTTCCTTTTGTTTTAATGTCGAGTAGAACGCGTCTTTCGATGGTAATTTAAATGCCTTTAATTTATCAAGTGAATCCAACCATTCGTAAGGAAACACTCCTTTACGTTGCTCAACTTGAAACGCTTTTAACCACTTTTCATAACTGGTTCCCGCCGCTAAATAGTTTGTAATATCCAGAAATAATAATTTGTTCGTGCTGAGAGACATATACGAATTGTTTCGTTTTACCGCATAATAAACTTTAATTCCGTTACGCACCAAATACGTAATCAAATACTTTTTAATTAAATTAATATCAAATTTGGCTGAGTTAAAACCAAGAACGGGTAATTGCGTAATCCATTTTGATAATTTAGAATGTAAAGTAAGCCATCGTTTGTTTTCCGCCGCAATTTCACGCAAACGCGTAATTACCGCCGTCGACTCGTTTCTACGCGAATTTCGTCGCAAATCTGATAATTGTTTGCGCGCATCACGGTGTTTTTGCGCCTTCTTGTTTAAGTCATTTAAAATGTCACCGTAACGTTCCATCATATATTCCTTTGCCGTAATGCTGATATTTTCCAAATATATAAACATTTGTTCGACAATTTCCGCTGGGTTACCGTTTGAAATAAAACATTTAGGGTCCATAAATCCGGGTACATTCGATGCAACACTGACGCTTACAGGTTCGAGAGTGTTCGTAAACTTTAATTTCCCCGATGGTGATTTCCGATAAATAGAGTTAAACATTGCCTCATAGTCGAAAGTTGCGCGGTAAGGGTAGAATCGATCAGTAATTTTGTACCCTTCCTCTTTTAATTCATCATGAATGGTTTTAGGTAGTCCGAAGCCACCACCGGGGTACCGAAACTCTGGTACACCACCATTACAAACGTTTACATGTTGTCGATGATTGTTCCTGTGATCAAATAGTTTGTTGCACAAATGACATTTCCAAGATTTTGTATAAAGTTCAATGTCTTTTATCAACGAAAAATGCTTATCATAAAGATTCAAATATATAGTTTTGCAATATTTATCGTCCGAGCGCCGTAATAAAGTTGCACAAGGCTCATCAGTCTTATCGTCAACTTCCATAGGTTCGTCGCATATATGTTCAGTAGTCAAGTCATCGTTAGTTTCACCCACGTCACCCACCCAATCCTCGATAAATGGGTTTTGCTGAAGTTTTTCCAAAATTTCGTCATCTATGATGTTATCGTCACAGTCCTCTTGTTCGAATATTAAGGGGGGTAGAATAATGGGGTCGTCTGCGAGTGACTGACCCACGAGTTGTTGAACTGTTTGATGCTTTGCGTCATCAGCGTCACAAGATAATTCGTAAACGTAAATATTAATTTGAAATAATTGTTCCAGTTCATTGAGATTGTCCATTGTAACTCCACAAAACGATTTCAAGTCAATATTTTTACGATCGCACCATTGTTTACACAAATGTTTAGTTAAATGTTCGAATCGTCGAGAATTTTGCGCCGACGCTGCCAAACATCGAAAGAAACACAAATTGTCATCATACTGGGTTCCAAATAAATGCGTAAGTGATAAAATAGCGGGGTTGTTACGAATATAAGAGGGTAAAATCATAGGGGTTCCAATTGGGTGTTTAATCAGCTTGCTGACGTAAACAGTCATATTCGTAATCCGCTCCACTCGAAATTTTGTCGTCGGTCGACGTTGTTTTGCCCATTCCAATATGTCCATATGGTCGACATCCGATAAAAATTGTTGAAAGTCGCTGCGGTTTCCAATAAATTTTGGCTCGTCGAACAATTTTGTGTTATTGCTGCTGTAGTAATATGAAAGTTCATCAGTGGCAGTATTCTTCAACGTAAATCCAAATGAAATGTTCCATTTTCCTTGCCATGTTTGTTTTGCAAAAACCTAAAACAAGGACACAGTTGCGGTAGATTAAAATATATAAATTATAATAAATTATTGTGTAGAGATAATAATTTTGTATTGAGTATTAACATATATTTATCTTAAAATAGTATAATTGAAACTGTCATGAGCTCAGTTAAAAATGATTGAAACTGACATAAGTCATAAAGTTTATAAAAACAACAACAACAAATTTTTATGTAAACCAAACACAATTTTTATTTAGTACTATTAAAACTAACTTAAGGTAAATTAAGAAGATAGCTGAAAAATAAAATACTAGATAGTGAACATACTTTATTAAGATGTGCAGAAAGTTCAGCATTATTCATTCCAGTAAGACGAAAATTGAATTTATCCAGTGTTTTCCGAGTTAAATGATGATGAGTTCGAATGTTATTCCAATATTTCTGATAGAGTTTGCCAAGTTCGGGGGTAAGAGGCAGGTCGTCCAATGGTTGAAGGGGGTCTTCCGTTAAATAAGTGTTACTGCGTTGTTTTTTCGATGTAGTATTTTCATTTTCCAATGTTCTTTTGTTTGCACGATGTAGTCGATGTTTATGCGATTTCAGGTGATTTTCTCGTTTGAACGAATTGAAACACAAATCGCAATCATAACGCGTAGTCCGCTGATGCTGCTCTCGTTTATGACGATATAATACTTGTCTTTGCGTAAATTTGCGATCGCATTCATCGCATCGATGCATCTATAACAAAAAAACCCATAGTGAGTTATTATATCACTATATATGACTGATATAATATTTAATAGTATATACTTCAGTAAGTAATGAATTATTACTTTAAACTCATTTTTTTTGTAAATAAGTTCAAAAACAATTAACTTCAATTTTTTTAAATAAATACAAAAAATTATTGGCCTTACTGAATCAGCAAATGATGGTTGATTGTCCATGTTGTTGTTTAGCTAATTTCGTTGATATTTCAAGCTCCGTACTTTTCGCTTTCCAGTTGTAATATCTAAAATTAAATCCTACTTATTAACTTATGCCAACACCTTATTATAGAAATAACGCATCTGTTTTATATTAAGTACGATACAACAACTCTTTTATTAACTTTCTTGACTCTTTATTAAACTCTTCCTACTTACTAATTTGTTTTATTACTAGTAGGTAATATATATTATAGTGTCATTTTTAATTTGCATTAGTAATATAAAATTGTTCTTGCTAATATGTATAATGTGCTTTTTACTTTTAATATTACTTTTTAAATGCTATAAGCAGTTCGTAGATTTAAACAGAGAGCGCAGTTAGGAACCGACTTGACCCAAAGAAATAACAATTACAAATGAGAACTTAAGTTTATGTACCGCTATTTATAAGATACTTATTGCGCGTGCAGTGCAAGCAAGAAATCAGTAACCTTACATAACAGAAATACATTGATCGTATTAACGCATTGGAATATTTATATTAATATGTACTTGTATACTTTTTATATGTTAGCTGCTTCTTGTAGCATTAAAGAAAGAATGAACACAATGCATTAAAGAAGAACTTGACTCCACAAAAAAAAACATTAACAAATGACGAGTTAAGTTTGTGCACCGAAATTTATAACAAAATGATTGCGTATTATTGTACATTCTAAAATACAATCCTCTTTATTAACTTATGTCCACACCATATTATAGAATTAACACATCTTTTTTATATTGAATAAGATACTATAATTTTTTAACAACTTTCTTGCCTCCTTATCAAACTCTTCCTACTTATTAATGTGTTTTAGTGGT
>JASANF010015001.1:0-10021 GCA_030248245.1 Trissonchulus sp. WLG1_4
TACTGTACCGCTCTGAATCAACGACCTACTGATGCTGGCTTCGGCATCAATTTTTGGGCCATCGAAGCCGGCATCACTTTGCTTTGGCATCACTGATGCCGAATTCACTGAGGCATCAGTGACGTCAAATGTTTTGACTGGCTTGACAAGCGTGAGAACTTGAGTAGCGGCACCCACGAGAGCTATAGCCTAGGTGACTAGCTAAGTTAACTGCCTCACATTACTACGGCTAAACTTGTTCTTGATGCTTGTCCGGCATTTTGCCCTGGCCAAGTGTGTGTGTATGTTTGTCAGGCACTCGATGTCGACTAGCAGTGACTTGCTGACGTTTCAACACTAACCACATGCAGACGCACGGATGCAGGCAGGGGCACAAAGGATAATGTATTTTCCACAAAAGGATTGTGGCTGCATTCGTTCAAACTTGAATTATTTAGGTAGTTAGTTTTGCACCGTCACAAAACACTGAATTCAAATTAAAATAATGTCTCAGATTATTTTATTCCACCAGAGTCCCTCCCTTCAGCCCGTTAGGACTTTGCGGGTGCAGTTTTAAAAATTTTCGAAAGAAAGCTGGAAAGAAAGCTGGTGAAACAGGAAAAGTGAAGAGGCTACTTGGTTTGATTCACACATGGATAAAGTGGAATTTAGTTAACTTAGTTCTAAAATTCATTAATCGATATAAATAAAGTAAATTATTACACAAAGTTTACAATAGATAGCTTCATAAGTGATAATAATGAATAGTTCACTAAACATGATAAAATGCTTATACACTAAACAGCATCTTATGTATGATTCAACTGCTTGTTATAGGTAAAGAAACATTTTTTCACCAAATTTGAACAGTATCAGGAGTCAAATTCTTTATCCCCTCCTCTTCTCAATTTTATTTCGCTTTCTTTTTCGAAAATTATTTAAACAACTGCATTTCTACTTCGAAAATTATTAAAACTGCACCCGCAAAGTTCAAGCGGGCTGGAGGGAGGAACTCTGGTGGAATAAAATAATTTGAGACATTATTTCAATTTGAATGCAGTGTTTTGTGACGGTGCAAAACTAACCAAATAATTCAAGTTTGAACGATTGCAGCCAAAATCCTTTTGTGGAAAATACATTATCCTTCATGCCCCCGCCTGCATCCGTGCGTCTGCATGTGGTTAGTGTATAAAGGTCAGCAGGTAACTGCTAGCCGACACCGAGTGCCTGACAAACATGCACACACGCATGGCCAAGGCGAAATGCCGGACAAGCCTCAAGAAAAAGTTTAGCGTAGTAATGTGAGGCAGTTAACTTAGCAAGTCACCCACGAGAGCTATAGCCTAGGCCCAGCCGCTACTCAAGTTCTCACGCTTGTCAAGCCAGTCAAAACATTTGACGTCACTGATGCATCAGTGAATTCGGCATCAGTGATGCCAAAGCAAACTGATGCCGGCTTCGATGGCCCAAAAATTGATGCCGAAGCCGGCATCAGTAGGTCGTTGATTCTGAGTGGTACTGTACGTACGTACGTGTGTCGGTTTCAAACTTGCAACAGCTGTCAGTAAAAGCTCGCAGAAAGCTCGAAGCAAGCAAAACTTAGAAGCAATTAGACTGTTCGTAAGGCTTGCGAGCAGTCGAATTTGCTTCGAGCATTATGCAATGAAAAGCTTGTGCTCGCACGGAGCATACTATTTTAATTTTGGCCGGTACTGTATCAGTCAATTAACGAGTCTGGATCTGTATATAAAAATCAAACAAAGTGAACACATAGAATTTTATATGAAGTCATTGAAAAATCTAATATTAAGACGCAGTCTCATTAGACTTCGCTTAAGATCTCATAATCTTGAACTCGAAAGAGGAAGCTGGGATAGACGATCCACCGTCTATCCACCGGGAAACCGTTCACTTTTTCCTGTCAGGTCTGACAGGTGTGGCTGGGCTGTGGCCCAACAGTAAAAAGTGAACGGTTTCCCGGTGGATAGACGGTGGATCGTCTATCTCAGCTTCCTCTTTCGAGTTCAAGATCATGAGATCTTAAGCGAAGTCTAATGAGACTGCGTAGTGATTTAATTTTGATGAAAGTTTTGATGAAAAGAATTTCACAGGTCTTTAATTTTGATTTTGTATTCTTAGTGCGCTGCTAACGTTGAAGTGCTCATGTGCGGAGTTTGTTTTACACGTCCGCCTCCGTCAAATTGCACCCGTCTACCTACTTACTTAACTTTGCTGGCTTGCTTCTGTTAATGTACTGTCTTTGCAATTTCCGTCGTTGCACAGGCATGGTAAACAAGCACGTCTTGCGAGTAAAGTAAAACCAATTTTCGATAGATTTCGTTGCGACATGCTTAGGTACGATGCCGAGGATATTCTTCGAATATAAAACGCGGCACCAAAATTTGAAAAGCCAACAAATTTAACATGGCAAGCCGCAAAATGTTTTTTAGCAGCAGTTTGCGTTCAGATTCTTTGGGTGGATGTCACCACGGTGGTTTTTAAAAACCATGTTTCACCAACGTTTGCATATGATTTGCACATAATTTATTAAATACTGCCTGATTAGTTATGAATTTTATTTAAAAAAATTCTTAAACCTTGGTTTTAGCTCAGCTGAAATTTCAAACCTGCAACAGAGCAAATCTTTGTTGTGCAAATTTATTTCAATTCAGCTATGTAAAACCATGGTTTGAGAATATCTACGAAGAATATGGCAATATTTTGCAATAAAACTATGTGCAAATCATATGCAAACGTACGTAAAACCATGGTTTTTAAAAACCATGGTTTTTAAAAACCACTCACCGTGGTGAAATCCACCCTTTATGACAGTTTATGAAGCTAGAAAAGCATTGTGTAATCACCGTTAATAATGAGCAAAACAAACAGTTAAAACAGCTTGTTAGAAGCTGCATGTTGTGTTCATATATCAGTTGCTAAAGTACCGAAAGTCTGACCAAAAAATGCTGGATCCCGAGCAGAACAGAAACGCGCGATTTCATTACGAAAAGATGGAATTGCTGACATCAAGACTCAAGAGTACATCGAGTAGTCACAAAAATCACGCCACATGTTTTCTCTCAGGGTTCTAGCAATTTTTTGTCAGACTTAGTTTTCACAGCTTAATTTACATGCATACCGCATACCTAGCCGTTTCAAGGCACGCTTTGTCAACGACTTCAGAATGAGCTGGTACCGACGTGCTTATTTTCAATTTGTGAAACATTGTTATGTCAGGTTACGTTATGTTGCTGCCTACTGCTGCTGTGTCTGTATGCAAAAGTTTTCAGCACTTACCACACACACACACACACACACACACACACACACACACACACACACACACAAACACACACACACACATACAAACTTGACGCTTTGTAACTATAAAAGCGTGATAGCCAGTACACAATTATTGCACGTTATACGCTGAGATCTACGAAGATTCGCACACACGATGAACACACACGCTCACACAAGTAACGTATTTTTAGTACCTAGAAATTTATACACTGCAGTCAACACAGTGAGCACGAGATACGTGCAAAAGTGAGCGTTTGTACTATAGTATATACGCGGCGGCTGAGGCCGCCGCGTAAAAAGATTACAAATATTGCTTTCCCCGGAATCGATCCAACAGCCTTCTGTTTATGAGTACAACAGCTAAACCCCTACACCATTCTACGGTCTTGTATTTTATAGCTAAGAGTGCCTACTAATTTATTCCATAAAGGTGCCTATGTTACAACATAATTTTGGAAACTTTGCAGATAAAATGTGCCTATTGAACGAAATATGAAGGTTTTGCAGTCTGGTTAGCAGACAGGTTTGGTACGTGTGCATCGAAATTACATGTTAGCTGTCCCAACAGGTTTACAATGGCCTCTGGCCAATGTACTTGAAAATTTAAACTTTTTGCTTACTGAATGTTTTTGCCGAAAATTGGGCGTTGTTGATTTGTCCTGGTTTTAGGTAACTACTCACGAGAAAACCTTTCAAACTCTATTGATAATAACATTTCCCATTCCAAAAACTTTATCCAAATTTCGTTTTTGCGCGGCAGCCTCAGCTGCCGCGTGTATACTATAATGCGAACGCTCATTTTGCATGTATCCCTGTTTTTAGTGTGAATTTGCACTAAACAATTGGGTAGGTCAAAAATTACACTAAATATGTGGGTGTGTGTATGTACTGTGTGTGCTCATTTTATGTAGTGATCAGCGATCAGCGTTTAATGTCAGTGACATCAAGTTTGTGCTGTATCTCACCGACTGAGCAATACTTCGTTTGTGTGTTAATTGCACTCATGATACTCAGTGCAGTGTATAATTTTTCTTTATTGAAGGAGATAGACAAGTTCACTAACTCAGCTACAAAGTTATTGCTTAAATATATGAATGAACCATCTGCGAGTTAAAAGAAAAGATTGAGCGAAGCTGAAATTTATTGTTTCATATACAGTAAATAGCTCAATTTATATTTTTATTGTGAATGTAATAGTTTATTGTGATTTTGGTGTGGCACCCTGCAATTTTTTCAGTACGCAGATGTTGAAGAAACAGGCTGACAAATTAAAATCAATATGCAAATTACCTTGTGACTGAATATCCAGCGACAGTACATACAGTAAAATATTTGCAGAAAATACGGACATGTATTAACATTAGTACACGAAATTGATAAAAATATTAATTGTGTGTGGTGTGGTTAACGCACTTTTTACGCGGCGGCCTCAGCCGCCGCGTATATACTATAGTGCAAACGTGTGCGTCAAGAGCACACAAATGCACCTATTCTAGTGTTAAACTGCTGCTAGGTCAGCAATTAACACTGTTTGTGTGAGCGTGTGTGTCTAGATCGTGTGTGTACGTACGATTAACTGCCTGCTCAGTGCTCTCATTTACGTCTGTTCAGTGCTAACAACTTTTGCTTGCAGAAAACAGTAATTTAACAAAACCTGTCGCAGCTATGTTTCGTGGAATGTTCATTAGTGCGTCGGAAGTAAGAAATTTGGTACTAGTCTAGAGGACATGGCAACGTTGCCCAGTGGCGGTTACGGAGTCCATCTATGGAGTATGGACGCCGTTCACTACAAAACAATAGCTGAGCTGGCCTAGCGTACATCAGCTGACTAGCACGCGATGAGCGTGTGCGTTGTTTAGCTGCTGTAAAATGTGAACAGTAACTCGTAAAAAATTGCTTTTATGTATGTACGATTTTGCAATACAAAGATCAATTTCGAACTTAAACTTTTCACGTTGCATCTCTTATATAGTTTATCAAGATTTAAGCAAAACTGACCCTCTATAATTTTTTTTCTGATGGAGACATTTTTGGTTATTACTGGTGAAACTGTTGGCTAAAAGTTTAACACTGGTAGTACTTGGCAAGTTTTTTTAAATATGCTCGCTTCGAAAATTTTTACGTGCCGCGTTTTATATTCGAAGAATATCCTCAGCACTGAGCAGGCAGTTAATCGTACGTACACACACAATCTAGACACACACGCTCACACAAACAGTGTTAATTGCTGACCTAGCAGCAGTTTAACACTAGAATAGGTGCATTTGTGTGCTCTTGACGTACACGTTTGCACTATAGTATATACGCGGCGGCTGAGGCTGTGCGTAAAAACACAAATATCACTTCTGGGAATTTATCCAAACACCTTTGTTTATGAGTACAAACACAAACTCACACCATTCTACGGTCTTGCATATTTTTCTTAAGAGTGCCTCTATTCATAAAACTGTGCCTTGTTCAATATTTGGAAACTTTGCAGATAAAATGTGCCTATGAATCACAATATATTAAAGGTTTTGCAAAAAACCGGGCTAGACAGAATAGGTTGGTACGTGTGTATCTCCAAAAATTACATGTTAGCTGTTCCCAACAGGTCTTACAATGGCCTCTGGCCAATAATGAAAATTTAAACTTCTTTGCTTACTGAATGTTTTGTGAAATTGGGCGTTGTCGCATTTTGTTCTGGTTCGTACTACTCACGAGAAACCTTTCAAAATTTATTGATAATAACATTTCCCATTCCAAAAACTCTTATCCAAATTTTTCGTTTTTGTGTGTAGTTGAGCTGCCCGCGTGTATACTATAATGCCAACGTTATTTTGCATGTATCCTGTTTTTAGTGTGAAATTTGACAATAAACAATTGGGTAGGTCAAAAAATTACACTAAATATGGGTGTGTATGATACTGTGTGTGTTATTTATGTAAAGTGATCCAGCGATCAGCGTTTAATGTCAGTCGAGTTTGTGCTGTATCTCACCGATGAATAATTTTCGTTTCTAACTATGATACTCAGTGCAGTGTAATAATTTTCTTTATTGAAGGAAGACAGGAAGTAGGTTCAAATTAAATTCAGTGAAGCAAAGTTATTGTTAAAATATATGAATGAGCTATCTGCGAGTTAAAGAAAGAATCAAGTGAACTGAAAATTTATTGTTTCATATACATAGATAAATAGCTCAATTTAAATAATTTTTATTGAATGACGTAATAATCTATTGCCAATTTGGGTGGTGCACGCTAATTTTTTCAGTACGCAGATGTTGAAGAAACAGGCTGACAAATGAAAATCAATATGCAAATTACCTTGTGACTAAATATCCAGCGACAGTACATACAGTAAAATATTTGCAGAAAATACGGACATGTATTAACATTAGTAATATGAAATTGATAAAAATATTAATTGTGTGTGGTGTGGTTAACGTATCCCTGACGCGGCGGGGGCTCTCAGCCGCCGCGTATATACTATAGTGCAAACGTGTGCGTCAAGAGCAGGAATGCACCTATTCTAGTGTTAAACTGCTGCTAGGTCAGCAATTAACACTGTTTGTGTGAGCGTGTGTGTCTACAGTGTGTGTACGATTAACTGCCTGCTCAGTGCTGAGGATATTCTTCGAATAAAACGCGGCACGTAAAAATTTTCGAAGCGAGCATATTTAAAAAAACTTGCCAAGTACTACCAGTGTTAAACTTTTAGCCAACAGTTTCACCAGTAATAACCAAAAATGTCTCCATCAGAAAAAAAATTATAGAGGGTCAGTTTTGCTTAAATCTTGATAAACTATATAAGAGATGCAACGTGAAAAGTTTAAGTTCGAAATTGATCTTTGTATTGCAAAATCGTACATACATAAAAGCAATTTTTTACGAGTTACTGTTCACATTTTACAGCAGCTAAACAACGCACACGCTCATCGCGTGCTAGTCAGCTGATGTACGCTAGGCCAGCTCAGCTATTGTTTTGTAGTGAACGGCGTCCATACTCCATAGATGGACTCCGTAACCGCCACTGGGCAACGTTGCCATGTCCTCTAGACTAGTACCAAATTTCTTGCTTCAGACGCGCTAATGAATATTCCACGAAACATACAGCTGCATGTGGCTGCGATAGGTTTTGTCGAATTACTGTTTTCTGCAAGCAAAAGTTGTTATCACTGAACAGACGTAAACGAAAGCACTGAGCAGGCAGTTTGATCGTACGTACACACACGATCTAGACACATACGCTGATACAAAAAGTGTTATTTGCTGACATAGCAGCAATTTAACACTAGAATAGGTGCATCTGTGTGCTCTTGATGCACAAGTTTGCACTATAGTATATACGAGGCGGCTGCCGCCGCCGCGTAAAAAGTGCGTTAACCACACCACACACAATTAATATTTTTATCAATTTCGTGTACTAATGTTAATACATGTCCGTATTTTCTGCAAATATTTTACTGTATGTACTGTCGCTGGATATTCAGTCACAAGGTAATTTGCATATTGATTTTAATTTGTCAGCCTGTTTCTTCAACATCTGCGTAGTGAAAAAATTGCAGGGTGCCACACCAAAATCACAATAAACTATTACATTCACAATAAAAATATAAATTGAGCTATTTACTGTATATGAAACAATAAATTTCAGCTTCGCTCAATCTTTTCTTTTAACTCGCAGATGGTTCATTCATATATTTAAGCAATAACTTTGTAGCTGAGTTAGTGAACTTGTCTATCTCCTTCAATAAAGAAAAATTATACACTGCACTGAGTATCATGAGCGCAATTAACACACAAACGAAGTATTGCTCAGTCGGTGAGATACAGCACAAACTTGATGTCACTGACATTAAACGCTGATCGCTGATCACTACATAAAATGAGCACACACAGTACATACACACACCCACATATTTAGTGTAATTTTTGACTTACCCAATTGTTTAGTGCAAATTCACATTAAAACAGGGATACATGCAAAATGAGCGTTCGCATTATAGCATCCACGCGTGCAGCTGAGGCTGCCGCGCAAAAACGAAATTTGGATAAAGTTTTTGGAATGGGAAATGTTATTATCAATAGAGTTTGAAAGGTTTTCTCGTGAGTAGTTACCTAAAACCAGGACAAATCAACAACGCCCAATTTTCGGCAAAAACATTCAGTAAGCAAAAAGTTTAAATTTTCAAGTACATTGGCCAGAGGCCATTGTAAACCTGTTGGGACAGCTAACATGTAATTTCGATGCACACGTACCAAACCTGTCTGCTAACCAGACTGCAAAACCTTCATATTTCGTTCAATAGGCACATTTTATCTGCAAAGTTTCCAAAATTATGTTGTAACATAGGCACCTTTATGGAATAAATTAGTAGGCACTCTTAGCTATAAAATACAAGACCGTAGAATGGTGTAGGGGTTTAGCTGTTGTACTCATAAACAGAAGGCTGTTGGATCGATTCCTGTAAAGCAATATTTTGTAATCTTTTTACGCGGCGGCCTCAGCCGCCGCGTATATACTATAGTACAAACGCTCACTTTTGCACGTATCTCGTGCTCACTGTGTTGACTGCAGTGTATAAATTTCTAGGTACTAAAAATACGTTACTTGTGTGAGCGTGTGTGTTCATCGTGTGTGCGAATCTTCGTAGATCTCAGCGTATAACGTGCAGTAATTGTGTACTGGCTATCACGCTTTTATAGTTACAAAGCGTCAAGTTTGTATGTGTGTGTGTGTGTGTTTCTGTGTGTGTGTGTGTGTGTGTGTGTGTGTGTGTGTGTGTGTGTGTGTGTGTGTGGTAAGTGCTGAAAACTTTTGCATACAGACACAGCAGCAGTAGGCAGCAATATAACGTAACCTGACATAACAATGTTTCACAAATTGAAAATAAGCACGTCGGTACCAGCTCATTCTGAAGTCGTTGACAAAACGTGCCTTTAAACGGCTAGGTATGCGGTATGCATGTAATTAAGCTGTGAAAACTAAGTCTGAGAAAAAATTGCTAGAACCCTGAGAGAAAACATGTGGCGTGATTTTTGTTACTACTCGATGTACTCTTAAGTCTTGAGTGTCAGCAATTCCATCTTTTCGTAATGAAATCGCGCGTTTCTGTTCTGCTCGGGATCCAGCATTTTTTGGTCAGACTTTCGGTACTTTAGCAACTGATATATGAACACAACATGCAGCTTCTAACAAGCTGTTTTAACTGTTTGTTTTGCTCATTATTAACGGTGATTACACAATACTCTTCTAGCTTCATCAACCCGATAAAGGGCGGGATTTCACCACGGTGAGCCGTTTTTAAAAACCATGGTTTTTGAAAAATCATGGTTTTATGTACGTCTGATATGATTTGCACATAGTTTCGTATCTGGCAAATATTGCCATATTCTTTGTAGACATTCTCAAACCATGGTTTAACATAGCTGAATTGAAATAAATTTGCACAACAAAGATTTGCTCTGTTGCAGGTTTGAAATTTCAGCTGAGCTAAAACTAAGAATTAAGAATTTTTTTAAATAAAATTCATAACTAGTCAGGCAGCATCGTTGCAACAAATTATGTGCATATCATATGCAAATGTTGTGCGAAACATGGTTTTTAAAAACCACCGTGGGGACATCCTCCCTTAGAAGCTGATCGCTAACTGCTGTTAAAAAACATTTTGCGGCTTGCCATGTTAAATTTGTTGTTTTCAAATTTGGTGCCGCGTTTATATTTGAAGAATATCCTCGGCATCGTACCTAAGCACGTC
>JASANF010015006.1:0-26097 GCA_030248245.1 Trissonchulus sp. WLG1_4
AAGCCCAATTAGATGAAAAAATAACAATAAATTATACTCAAAATAACAAGAAAATTTTATCATTATTTCACTGTAATTTCTACTAATTATCACTCAAAATTCAACAAAAGATCTGCTGCATTTCAGTAAAATATCGTAATTTTTTCAACAAAATATCAACAAAATTTATAAAAAAATCTTAACCTATTTCAACAAGATTTCAATAACATATCCAAGACTTTTTAACTAATTTTCAACTAAAATGCGAAAATCTGAGTGCAACGTTCAACAAATTTTCAATCTTTTTATCACTCATTCTTTTTCAACAAATTTTTATCAATTTAACGTTCTGCTATCAACAAAAAGTTTAAATTTTTTCTGTAAAATTTCATCAATTTATCATTAATTTTTCAACAAATTTTCATCAATTTAACGTTCTGCTATCAATAGTAAGTTTATATTTTTTAGTAAAATTTCATCCATTTATCATCATTTTTTGAACAAAATTTCATCAATTTAACGTTCTGCTATCAATAAGTTTAACTTTTTCAGTTAAATTTCGTCAATCTATCATCTTTTTTTCAACACATTTTCATAAAATATTACATTCAGCTATCAACAGTAAGTTTACATTTTTTCTGTTAAAATTTCATCAATTTATCATCATTTTTTCAACAAGTTTTCATCAATTTAACATTCTTCTATCAACAGTAAGTTTACATTCTTTTCTTTAAAATTTCGTCCTATTAATTATTATTTTTTCATAAATTTTCATCAATTTAACATTCGGCTATTAACAGTAGTTTAATATTTTAGTAAAATTTCATCATTTTTTGTTAATTTTTCAACAAATTTGGTTCAAGAGCAGCTGGGGTGGGAATAGTGGAGTGGATCTATTTTTAGAGAAGAGCACCTTGAGGGAAGCATTTTTTGAAATAGAACCACTATGCACAAATTTGGACTTTCTGAGCTATCAAGCTATGACCCCTTGAAAATCGTATTTTCAGTGTTTTTGGAAGTGAACGTCAACTTAGGCCAAAGTCTGAAGCCAAAAATGGCTATAATATTTGTTTTGGGATAGCTGTGAGTGCGTAATGATGGGTCAGACCGAAGCGGGGGAATTATTTTGATTCTAATTCGCCTCCCACCCGATTCTTTTAATAAAAATATGAAACCCCCATTGTCAGCCATGCCCCCAATTTGATCTCTAACCCCCAAAATTTTGTCTCGGCTAAGCTGAAAGGATTCTTTAGGCTAAGCTGGCAGGATGTTTCCTGAAAATTTCTATTTTTCAGTACCTAAGCCTGAGCCTGATAAAAACTAAGCCTAAGCCCTGAGCTTAATTCTACGCCCAAGCTATTTTCTCTAGTAAATTGACTAGTTTGTCGAAGAAGTGGGGGACATGCCTGGGGATTTTAGACGTATTAAAAACTATGCTCACTTTCAGCTACCCAACAGGTAATCGTATGATTCAGAACTGTGGCGCAAACTTTTTGTAAAAAACATGAATTTTGGAAAGGACCAATTCCCCCCCCCCCCCCCCCCCCCCCCCCCCCCCCCCCCCCCCCCCCCCCCCCCCCCCCGCCCGCCCCCCCCCCCCCCCCGCCCCCCCCCCCCCCCCCCCCCCCCCCCCCCCCCCCCCCCCCCCCCCCCCCCCCCCCCCCCCCCCCCCCCCCCCCCCCCCCCCCTTTTCCCCCCCCCCCCCTATCTTTAAACACTTGCCCCTCCAAAAAAAAAAAAGATGACCGCTCCAATTGCGCGTGCGCCCACGAGGCCGAATCGTCGCCAGGCCGAATCGCCATTTTTAAACGTATGCTTAATTTAGGCTTGGGCTTAGGCTTAGGTTCAGGCTTAGGCTTAGACTCAGCCTTAGGTTCAGGTTATAAAACAGAAATTTTTAGGAAAATTTCTGATAGCTAAGCCTAAATGTTGCCATAAAATAATAAAGGCGATTCGGCCTGGCGACGATTCGGCCTCGTGACGATTCGGCCTTGTGCAACATTTTCGGCCTGGCGACGATTCTGCCTCGTGTTATACGACCAAAAATGCTTCCCTCAAGGTGCTCTACTAAAAGAAATAGGTCCACTATTCCCCCCCGCCCAACTGCATCTAACCTGATACTTCATTGAATTTTTTTGACAAAAACAATGAAAGCACAGATGAAACATTGTTCAGTTACGACACTTTTTGGTGGTAAAATGGAAAAACTGTTGAAAAATTGTTGAAATTTCGAGTGAAATTTTAGTGAAAAATGAACGAATTTTTGAAAATTTTACCAACAATTTTGTTAAACTTGTGACGAAATTTTGTTGAGAAATGAATGGAATTTTGTTGAAATTTTGCTGAAAATTTTGTTGAAATTGTGATGAAAGTTTGTTGAAAAATGAATGAACTTTTGTTGAAATTTTACTGAAAATTTTGTTGAAATTGTGATGAAAGTTTGTTGAAAAATGAATGAACTTTTGTTGAAATTTTACTGAAAATTTTGTTGAAATTGTGACAAGTTTGTTGAAAAATTATTGAAATTACGTTGAATTTTAGTAGAAATTTTATAGAAAAATAACAGAAATTTTTCAAAAAATTGTTGAAAATTTGTTGACATTTTGTTGAAAAATGAAATTTTGTTGAAATTTTACTGAAAGTTTTGCTTCTGAAAATGTGATGAAAAAAGATGATAAATTGACGAAATTTAACTGAAAAAGTTAAACTTACTATTGATAGCAGAACGTTAAATTGATGAAATTTTGTTCAAAAAATGACGATAAATGGATGAAATTTTACTAAAAAATATAAACTTACTATTGATAGCAGAACGTTAAATTGATGAATTTTTGTTGAAAAATTAATGATAAATTAATGAAATTTTACAGAAAAAATGTAAACTTTTTGTTGATAGCAGAACGTTAAATTGATAAAAATTTGTTGAAAAAATGATGATAAAAAGATTGAAAATTTGTTGAACGTTGCACTCAGATTTCGTTTTTTAGTTGAAAATTAGTTAAAAAGTCTTGGATATGTTATTGAAATCTTGTTGAAATAGGTTCAGATTTTTGTATAAATTTTGTTGATATTTTGTTGAAAAAATTTCGATATTTTACTGAAATGCAGCAGATCTTTTGTTGAATTTTGAGTGATAATTAGTAGAAATTACAGTGAAATATTGCTAAAATTTTCTTGTTATTTTGAGTATAATTTATTGTTATTTTTTCATCTAATTGGGCTTCCTGTGCCCCCCCCCCCCCTTTGCGAAATCCTGGATACGCCACATATACATGTATATGTGACACACACATATATATATATATATATATATATATATATATATATATATATATATATATATATATATATATATATATATATATATATATATATATATATATATATATATATATATATATATATATATATATATATATATATATATATATATATATATATATATATATATATATATATATATATCACTGGCGGTCCCAGACTTCGATTTCGGGGGGGGGGGGCGGAGATCTGAAGAAATTTTTTTACTTTTTATAATAGCGTTTTTCAGCTAAATGAACTGTGAAAAGAGTGTTAAACTAGTGTGAAACCAGTGTGAAACCAGTGTAAAATTTATACGCTGAAATTTAAGAGTGTGAAAGCAGTGTGAAACAAGTGTGAAAGCAGTGTGAAACCAGTGTGAAACTAGTGTGAATGTAGTGTGAAATTATATAGGCTGGCACTGCAGAGTGTGAAAGTAGTGTGAATGTAGTGTGAAACGAGTGTGAAAGTAGTGTGAATGCAGTGTGAAATAGTTTTGACCGTGCTGGAAAACATTTCACACTGGATTCCGATGAGTCGTAATCCAGTGTGAAATAGTCGGAAACAAGTGTAAAATTATCGGAAAGGAGTCGAAAAAGAGTCGAAAACTAGTGTGAACTTGCTCTCGGAATCCAGTGTGAAAAATTTCACACTCATTTTCGACTCGTTTCGCACTCGTTTTCGACGCCGTCTTTCTCCCTGTGCTTCCGGTCGATCGCAGCACACCCAGCGGCCAGCCCCCCCTAAATACGCCACTGTTCCACGTATATTTGATTGCTATTTTCATTAAGAATAAAAAGCTTGGATAAAAAGCCAGGCTTGAACAAGTTTGGATTTAACAAAAAGCTCGAATAAAAATCCAAGCTTGCGCATAAGCCTAGCTTTTTATCCTGGCTTTTTCAAGCCAGACTTACGAATACTTTTTTATGAATTTTTTTATGAATACCGGCCCACTGCCCAGTGGTAGTTTTGGAATGGAGTAAGACTAAAATTAAGCCGCCGACTTATTATAACTCGTTTAGTCTGTTTAACCCGATTTGCCATTCCTAAACCTCGGACTAAAATAAGTCCAGTCCATTTAATCCGGTAAAGGAATAGGCCCTTAGTTTTAGGATAGTTTTGAGTGCGTTATGATGTTTTACGGCATCGTCTACGCTTAGTTGGCAGAATTCTCTACGCCAAGTTGCAGGATTTTTTTGAAAATTTCGATTTATTAATGCCTAAGCCTGAGCAGCCTAAGCCTAAGCCTGAACCTAGGCACGTATTCACATACTAAGAGTTATTCACATACTAACGCTAAGCGTTTGCTAAGTGTTAGCGCTTAATTTGTACTAAACTGTTATTCACAAAATAAACGCTTAAAAATTAGTGTTATACTAAACTTAGCGTTTAGCAACTTTTGTGCTTAGTTTTGGCTTTGGCTTGAAGTGCGCTCCCTGCTTGATGTGGATCCGGAATTCGTTATTTATCCGCATTTCCATTTGGTATTTATAAATCCGATTGTAGATTTATTTAAATTACTATTTCTTATTAATAATATATATTTTTCTCGAACTATACATTTGTAAAAAATGTTTTCAGCAGGTGGATTCCTGAAAAATGCAAAATCAGCTCTGCATGTTTCAGGGGGCATATCATGAAAAATATAAATTTTCAAATAGAAGTTCTTGGAGAAAAATTACTTCGATTAAGATGCTCTACTCAAAAATGTAAAAAAACGAACTTGGACAACAAAGTGCATTTTTTATTTTTGGCGATTAAACGAGCAAAATGGATCGAATTGGTCGGAAAATGTTACTAATATATCCTAAATTGCATGCCCTTCCTTCCCATGGCGGCCAAGAACCTCCCCCACTCTCCCCACCCCTACCCCACACCATCCACTAACTAAGCGCTTAGCGCTTAGGGAGCTCCCGAGGTCCCTAAACTTAAGCGCTTAATTCTAAGCCAAACACTAAATTTGAAGTATGTGAATACAAAATTGAAACGCTAAGTTAAGCGTTAGTGTTTGCTAAGCGCTTAAATAAACACTAAGTATGTGAATAACACTTAGCGCTTATAAGCGCTAACACTAAGTGTAAACACTAAGTTTAAGCGTTACACTTAGTATGTGAATACGGGCCCTAAACCTGATACTAAGCCTAAGCCTAAGTCCCATACTAAGCCTAAGCCTAAGCCTAAGCCCCATGCTGAGCCTTAGCCTAAATTGAATGCGTTTTGAATTTGATCAAAAATTAGACGTTTCTGGCGAATTTGGCCAATTTTTCGGCAGAAACCCGGTCAAATAGCTTTTGTTTTGATTCTAAAAAACTGTAAACAATAATCTGACACAATTTAGACACGATTAGAACGGAAAAAACAAGGGCTTCGGATCGGAAAAAATTGCGAAAACGTCCCTCACTGAGGGTTCAGATTTCGGCGGGTTATATCTCAGAAAATCCAAAAAATGAAATAGGGGTTCTTGAAGCCAAAATGCTGCCCCCACGGTGCTCTACTCAAAAAATAGGTCCACTATCACAGGAAAGCCGGTGATCCGAATTTCCTCTAAATCACCGTCTTACACTTCGAAGGTTATTAGGAGCTTTTTATACTTGGTATTTATAAATCCGATTATAGATTTATTTAAATTACTATTTCTTATTAATAATATATATTTTTCTCGAACTATACATTTGTAAAAAATGTTTTCAGCAGGTGGATTCCTGAAAAATGCAAAATCAGCTCTGCATGTTTCAGGGGGCATATCATGAAAAATATAAATTTTCAAATAGAAGTTCTTGAAGAAAAATTACTTCGATTAAGATGCTCTACTCAAAAATGTAAAAAAACGAATTTGGACAACAAAGTGCATTTTTTATTTTTGGCGATTAAACGAGCAAATGGATCGAATTGGTCGGAAAATGTTACTAATATATCCTAAATTGCATGCCCTTCCTTCCCATGGCGGCCAAAAACCTCCCCCACTCTCCCCACCCCTACCCCACACCATCCACTAACTAAGCGCTTAGCGCTTAGGGAGCTCCCGAGGTCCCTAAACTTAAGCGCTGAATTCTAAGCCAAACACTAAATTTTAAGTATGTGAATACAAAATTGAAACGCTAAGTTAAGCGTTAGTGTTTGCTAAGCGCTTAAATAAACACTAAGTATGTGAATAACACTTAGCGCTTATAAGCGCTAACACTAAGTGCGAACACTAAGTTTAAGCGTTAGGCTCGATTCATACTTAGAGCCGTATGTCCGTTGAGCCGACAAAATGACGAAATAATGACGTCACATGCGCTGGCTGATCCACTGCACTAGGCTGCTAGTGACGTCA
The DNA here is from genome assembly GCA_030248245.1 of Trissonchulus sp. WLG1_4. Classification (NCBI taxonomy): domain Eukaryota; kingdom Metazoa; phylum Nematoda; class Enoplea; order Enoplida; family Ironidae; genus Trissonchulus; species Trissonchulus sp. WLG1_4. Next base: position 6,596 of record JASANF010015006.1, read on the forward strand.
TTCTGCAGGCTGAACGGACATACGGCTGTAAGTATGAATCGAGCCTTACACTTAGTATGTGAATACGGGCCTTAAAGTTAGTTTAAACACTAACTTTAAGTGTTAGTGTTAGTATGTGAATACGGGCCATTAAAAATGTCCGAATTTTGTCTAAATTTTGTCTTAAATAAATTCCAATTTTTGAAAACTGTTTCACAAATTTTTTGGACAAAATTTATACATCCGAATTCTCAATTAAATTGTCCGAAAACGCTACGCAATATCTATAAAAAGTATAATAATCCCAATAACCTCCGAATTACCTCCGAAGTGCTGTTCGGGGGAATTAGTGGACCTATTGTTTGTGGTTTGGAGTACAGTTCCTCAACTCAAGGGAAGCTTTTTTTGTAATAAAACCCCTATCCACAAATTTGTATTTTCTGACCTATGACCCCTTGAAAATTGCATTTTCAGTTTTTTGGGAAGCAAAAGAGCAAATTTTAAAGCCAAATATGGCTATTATTTTTGTTTCAATCAAAATCAAATCAGATTGGTCTATTCAAACTACAATGTGAGTATCAGAGTCATAAATACATATTAACAAGTTTGAAAAGGTGGAGAAGAGCCGGGAGCGGACTGCTAACGAACCACCTGCAAATTGTGTGCATAATGCAAATGCAACAAGAGCACACAATGCAAAAAAAACAGGAAGTTTTGAAATACAATTACAACAATTAGAAAAAACAGTTAACTATTATGAAATACAATGCTTATAACAAACATTGTTTTTTGATAGTTTTGAGTGCGTTATGATGTTTTAAGTCATCGTCTAGGCTTAGCTGGCACTTGGCAGGATTCTCTAGGCTAAGCTGGCAGAATTTTTCCTGAAAATTTCGATCTTTTAGTACCTAAGCTTGAGCATAAAGCCAGGGGCCGTATTCTCAAAATTACCTGCAGGTAAAGTTAGGCTAACTTTACCCACAGGTAAGGTGAAGGTAAAGTTAATTCTGTGGGTAAAGGTAAAGTTAAAATTGAATACACGGTTAATGTTGACGGTTGAGGTTAAAAATTTCCACAATACCTTAACTTTTGCTGCGAAACAAGATAAAGCACTTTTCCGACCTGAATATTAAAGATAACCTTAGCTATCACATTGGCTTTAGTCATTGTTTGAGAATACGACTTTGCCTTCACCTTACTTGTGGGTAAAGTTAGCCTAACTTTACCAGCAGGTAATTTTAAGAATACGGCCCCTGACCTAAGCCGGATACTAAGCTTAAGCCTAAGAAACGTCGGTGAAGTTAGCAGACACATTATCAGTACAAATTCTGAAATATGGTTTTTCTGATAGCTCAGAATTTGTACTATTTTGTACTGTCACTCTCACATTTTGTACTAATTTGCAGGGATGTCGCGGATGCCCGCATCCGCATCCGCGGTTGATCCGCAACTTTTTGACATCCGCATCCGCATCCGCAAAAATTTAATGTGGATGTGAGCTGTAAAGCCCGGTTCATAGTAGTCCGTAAGGGCTGTCCGTGTCCGAGTCCGTGTCCGTGTCCGGAAGGGTAGGTGGATTCATAGTTGTACGGACGTCTGGAAATGTCCGTGTGTCCGTAAAGCGCGAATGATTCATAGTTGTCCGGAAGAAGTTGTCCGGAAATGTCCGTAAACACTGTCCGGATGTCCGTAAACACAGGCAACTCGAGCTCAACTTTTGTCCGTGTCCGTAATAATACGACCAATAAAAATACGGCGAGACTTAGCACGTGATAACTTGGCGGCCAATCGTGATCATACACGCCACCTAGTGAAAAAATGTTTCAGATCTCATGTATGTACTACGTACATGTACGTATGTACGCAGGGACTGCCTGCTCCGCTGTTTTGTTTCGCTGCCTACTCTGCTGTATTGTTCTTTATTTAGAAATGTTATAAATTGTGATTGCGCATTGCGCTAATTTCTTTACATTATTTGGCGAATCTCATTTGTAATTTCAGTTTGATTTGTTGCTCACAAATAGGTAAGTATATTATCCAATCTTATCAAATATTAATTTTAAAATTTACGAAAATGTGCCAGATTTTTTATGAGATGTCAGGTTTTATGGCTGCAAATGGAGGCCTTAAATCAAGAAAACAAACGCATCTGTCAAAACGAGTGTTAGAACCAACCAAACCATCAAGTTTATTCACGTGAACTGATTTTTGCAGGTGTCCGTACGAAGTATGAATCAAACCAGTATACGGACACGGACACGGACAACCTTTACGGACATTCCGGACATTCCTTACGGACACGGACACACTTTTACGGACAACCGGACATGGGCAGTCTACGGACACGGACACCTCCGGACTCGGACACGGACACGGACACGGACATTCCTTACGGACTACTATGAACTAGGCTTAAGGATGTTAAGGTGGTACTAACGAATGTGCAGTGTTTTTCAACAGGCTAGCATTTAATAATTAATTACCTCTAGAGCATATTTTTTATATCGTTAGAAAGCACTACTTTATTATGTAGAAGTTTTATCGTCTATGTATTTTGTATAAGTATTATTGCACAAATATACTGTATTTTGTAGAAGTTATATTGTACAACTGTAAATATGATTTGCATGGCACATGTTAAAAGTAGACCAATTCGGCTTTTTGAGCACTTTCTAATATGGCCATTTTTTGAAGAGTTTAAAAATGGCACAAATATTTAAAAGTGAATTGTCTAGACCCAATGATTTCTCAATTATTAAATGAAATATACTTTTTCAAAGTAAAAAGTGTCTATTCACACTCAACTTTCGGGTTCTATATCGGCGCAAAAATGTAAGCAATTTAAAAAAATTTGGGTCTCGAAAAATTGCAAAAGTTTATTCCTGTTCATTTTTGTATTTATGCGCTGCGCATGCGGCCATATTAACCAAAACTGCTAAATTTCTATTCTGCTGTTGTTTAGTTTGGCTTGTTGACTCGGCTTGCTCCTAAAAATTTTTCACATGATCCCGCTAACGTCATTTGCCATTTTGTGTATATGAATCAAATATTTACAGACTTTCTTTTCAAAAAATACAGTTTAAATCAACTAATTAAAAACCACTGCACAAAGCTGACCACACCACTGAGCGAAATTGACCTATGGTTCTTGAAGAAAAGTTGTTCAGCAGGTATTCAGGAATCGATTGATGTGCACAACTCAAAATAAAAAAAATTGAAAAAAATCCAAAATATGAAATTTGTGTTTTTGTGAACATTTTTTTAATACAACCAAACTAAAAAAAACCGTGGGCAGAAATTCGAGGTAAAACTAAATTACTTCCCTTTTTGAAAAATAGACAAACATAGTTGAAGCAAGCGTCTGTAAAATTAAGCCATTCAGCCAGAAAAATAAAAACATGCAACAAGCCAAGCAACTTTTCAATAAAAAACCAAGGTTTTTTGCCAAAGGGCACAGATTCCAAATAGCACGTTTTGAGTTGAGACATAAAATTTTGACACAATATATAAGCATAATCAAAGAAACTGACTAAATTTTCTTTTTTTAATAAGTGGAGTTTGAAGCGAGATACTTGTTGTTAAAGTTGCATAAAAAGTTAAAAACCGTTATAACTAAAAATTTAAAACGAAATTCACAAGACAAATAAAATTATCATCCTAGACGTTTGAAAACCTTTCAAACGAGATATTAATTGTCCAAATTGTTGAAGTTTGAATGGAGTTATGTGTGCCCTGTGAATACGGTTTTCGCAAGTCACGTGACAGACACCAAAAATGAATTGAGTCAAATCCTTTTGCGAAATTGTTCAATTTGATACCGTGCACCTTGCTAAATTCCAATAAAACCATGAAAGTAAGTATTTACAATTTTCGAAGTACGTGCATATTCTCGGAGTGCCACCTTAAGGATTCGGGAGATGACACAAAAAATGTCGACAATCAGGTGGCGTTCTGTTTTTTGTGTTTTTTTGTGCATGTATAGACAACTAGTAACACTTACAGTAGTGTATTAAAACTTCATGTTCATAATTTTTATCCTCATTCTTGCTTAAAAGTTGAACTTTTGTCTAACTTTACAAACAAACAATTGTTTTACTCCAACACCAAAGTAAAATATTAGTAACACGGTCCATCTATTTATGTAGTGCTGTATATAATAGTAACGAAAAAATCAAAAACAAACAAAACAAGGTTACTGCACGAATCAATGGTATGGAGAAGGAGGTGGGACGGCCATATATATGTGGTCATCTAACCCCAGTGCCCGCGTAGGAGTTTAGATAGATCAAATTTTTTAAGCCGAGATCAAAAAATTTTAACATTTCCTGCTGGAATGACGTACTCGGCAGTTGATTCCATATCACTGGTACTCCGTGTGTATAGAAAAATGCTACAGTAGAAAGTCTAGCTCTCGGTTGCAATAATTTTAAACTATGACCCCGTAGTCCAGCATCGTTAGCAAAAGAAAAAATTATGAGAATTCTATATCAACAGAATGAGTAATTAAGGAGTATGCGAGCACTAAGTCATTAAAAATACGTCTTTGCTTCAGACTTTTAAGTCTTAAGATACGTTGTCTATCTGCGTAGCTATATGGTGACAAACTTTGTGACACACTGCGTAGCTCTTTGTATATGATCGAAGCACTTTTTTTGACGACATATATGTCTTTAAGTAAGAAAGGTGACCAAATAGGTGTGCAATACTCTAGAACAGGGAGTACGTAAGTGTTAAACATACGTAACTTCTGTTACGTGTAGTAAAAGATCTATGTATTCTCGCTGCTAGGAATTAAACTTTTTGGGCAATAATAGGAGAGCAATATTCAGATGACTTCATATGTGAACTTAGCGAAACACCAAGGTCTTTTACGGTAGTAACATAATCCAATGGATGCCGTCTATATAATATTTGGTGTTTGCAATATTTTTGGTACCAAAATAAAAACATGACATTTAGGCAAAGCTAAATCTATTTGCCAATTTTTGCACCATACCGACAGAAACATTAAACTACGTTTTAAATCATCATTAGCAGTACCATCATTACAAGTATTATATATTTTGGCATCATTGGCGTATAACGGAACGTTTGACCATGCAAAAAAATTAGGTAAATCGTTGACATATAAAGTAAACAGAATTGGTCTCAAAACGGTACCTTGCGGTACACTGCTAATAACTTCTACCACTCTAGAAAATGAATCTTTTACTTTAACAAACTGTTTTTGGCTATCAGAAAATTCCCAATCCATCAAAGAATGTAAGCAGAAATGCCATAATTTGATAATTTATAAAGTAATTTGGAGTGAGAAACCGAGTCAACGGCTTAGCGAAATGAACATAGGCACAGTGGATAACTCCTATATTTTGAACAGTCGTATACCAGTCAGTTAGGTTACTGAGTAAATTAGTTAGAGTTGACTTTCGCTTGCAAAAACCAAGTTGAACTGGGTTGATCAGTTTGTTTCGGGTCAAGTATGCTACCAAGGCATAGCGGATTAAATTGGTATTATACTGGACGCAATTGCTTCCGCAACAATTTTTAACAAAACTGGTAGTAAATTAGCAGGTCCAGCTGAGTACTTACTGGCTACTACCACTTCTTTCTACTACCACTTCTATTTACTACCACTTCTATCTACTCAGGTTACTGTAATTTTCCTGGAATGACTGCACGCAACAAAAAGCTACCCACCAGGCGCCACAAAACCCGAAGCAAGGCACCCAGAGACAGAAACAGAATAAAAAAAAAAAAAAAAAAAAACTTACCGCACCCATCTAAAGAAAAAAAAGCAAAAAAAAAAACAGACTACCTCCAACAACCCCAACAAAAATACCATACACAAAGAAAAAAGCCGTAAAAAACGAAAAATAAGCAATCATATCATAAAAATTAAAAATAATATAAAAAAAGAAAGAAAAAAGAGACAACAACACACCAATAAAATTACATTAATTATTAACAATTCACAATTATTCGATATAAACTTTATACTATATACAATTTTACATTTTACATTTTTTTTCATTAACCTACCCACCCCATTTAAATCTCTTTTTTTTTTTCATAACAACTAACAATATAAACAAACCAAACTAAAACAAAACAATCACAAACAACAATAATAAATAAAAAAACAACAAATCATTAGAATTTTTAATATAAAATTAAAATAATAATAAAGACTATATATACAAACATAACAACAACCCCAATATATCACAAATAATTAAACAATTACATAACAAAAACAAAATAAAAAAAAAAGACACAAATCATCATACATTTTCAAATAATTAACCTAAAATACTAAAATACCCAAAAAACATACCTACAGAATTCTCCACCTTATTATCTAAACCGCTTCTATCTGCTATACTCTAAAATTTGCTACTGTTGAGTACACAGACATTATTGTTATCTTAATATCATTAACATTATACACTACCTATTGTAATTATTAATTGTCAATTTTTGTTCCTACTAGAGTAGGAACCTTTGTTATCGGTTTTTGCTCCGATAACAGGAATGTGTAAATGATATGATTGTTCCGCCTATGATTTGTGTGTATTTCTAGCCCCCCAGACACATGCTGTCTTTTTGTTGCCTGGGGGTTATCGTTATGTTTTAATCTAAATTCATCCGAAATTATTCATGAAAAATGCTCAACTACGAATACACAAACCTGGGAAACAGAAAAATAAATAAATTCTAAAACGAAGTCTTTTGTTTTGAACATAAATTATTATTTGTTGCATTTGCAGTTTCTCGTTCGTACAGCCCCCCCCCTTCTCCAGTTGTTTCCATTGTCTGTCTCGAATATGACAGACAGTTCTGAAATTGGCTGACCTATCCAGCACGATATGCAAATTAGTTACAAGTCTGTAACCAGTCATTTCGTGGCTCATTTACGTACATCACCATAACAGCCACTCATATTTCAAAGCTGGAGCGTGCACTAAATTTTGTGCAAATGAGCTCATAAATTGCTGTGCGCGCTCAGATGATAAGTCTGCAGGCACGAAAGGGTGCAGAGGTGACAACTGGCATATCTGTAGTTCATGTTGCACGCATGCACTAGCTACTCCACGTGAGACTTCCCAGTTACTACTGTAATTCAATATGGGATTATTACTATATTACTCTATATTACAATATTACTCTATTTTAATTCGATTTTAATAATGAATTTACAGTGAGATTTGGCACATGGCACTTCAAGCATCTTAAAATGGTTTAAAGGAGTGAGTTTAAAAAAGTGAAAACTTTAAAACTTGTCGCCATCAATATGATTATCGCTTTTGAGGAATAATGAGTCGTTGACTACTCTCGGCGTTTCATAACTTCAATGACTTAAATAGAGATACGGACAAGACGGAATAAACAAATCGTGTTTTGGATAAGTACATGCTTTTGGTGCAAACAGGCATTGACCATTGATACTTACGGATACACAGTACGGCTGTGCGTATACATTACGTGCATATACAGTATGTCTGGATAAGGTTGTGCGATTAAGGTGCTATTTATGTTTTTGAGCAGCATGTCAGTTTAAGGGACCCAATTTAACAGAGCTCTTTAGGTTTGTTTGTATGTACATCGACATAAATTCTTTAAACAGATACTGGGACAAGCCCCCCCTCAGATTTGACCCACCGGGACAAGTCCGTGATGCTGAAAGAACGGTACCCGAACACGTGAAAATTGCCCCAGATCGCTGTAAAATGCTTCAAAAATGAGCAAAAAGCGAAAAAATTTCCAAAAATAGCCAAATTTTGACAAAAATTTCTCTTTCTTTGGCAAAAATGCGTAATTTTTGCATTTTTGTTCGCTCAAGCTCCCGAAAAGTCGGGACAAGCCATCCTAAAATTTCAAAAATTTGGGGACAAGCCCCCCCAGACCGAGACCCCGTGTACATGTATAGAGACCCCGTATATATGTATATATATATATATATATATATATATATATATATATATATATATATATATATATATATATATATATATATATATATATATATATATATATATATATATATATATATATATATATATATATATATATATATATATATATATATATATATATATATATATATATATATATATATATATATATATATATATTTATATATATATATATATATATATATATATATATATATATATATATATATATATATATATATATGCGTATATGTATATATATATGCGTACACAATAAACTGTACATTTGCCTAAACTTCAAGAAATTGATTTGATTTGATCCATAAAGATCAGCCTTTGCTGTAGATATAGCAGCTCAACAGGTCTTAGCTGAAAAACTGTTTCACAAGAGAGATACGAACTGACTGATTACGACCGGCTGATAATTTCTGCAGAAGGCTAAGTATTTCGTCTTGTCTTGAGGGGACCCTTTCTGTATTCATCACCGACCCTAATTTAAATTGTGACTTTTTTTTGTGTAGTAGCGGCTTCCAACATTTGAGATAATTATTAAAATTACCTAATTAGAGAGTTGCTGAGGTCAGGCAGCGTGCATTTTATGAGACTTCGTGAAACGGATTGAGCTTTGAGCTTTAAAGTTTACCAAGTCATTTTTCAACTTTAGGTTCCCTTTTTGAAGTAAAGTGTGGTATATTTATATATAAACTAGTTTGGTGCGCTGCGGTAGTACCGAGCCGTTTTTGATAAAGGATGACATTAGATTATGGATTTTGAATGTATTTAGCGCACTTTAAAGCCTTTTTGCTCTGTTGTGCAGTTTTATTGAGCAATTACTTAAGCCTGGTTCATACTCGTCCCTAAGCGTTGTCCCTGTCCCTAAGCGTTGTCCTTGTCCCTGTCCTTAGGTGTCCTTGTCCCTGTGTCCTCATGCTTTGTCCCTGTCCTTAAGAAATGTCCCTAAGTTCTATAGGGAATGTCCTTGTCCCTGTCCTTAGAGTAGAGCTGCGACCGGTTCCACTTTACCGGTTCCGGTTCCGGTTCCGGTTCCAGGGTACCGGTTCCGGTTCCGGTTCCGGTTCTAGAAAATTGCCGGTTCCCGGTTCCAAATTCGGTTCCACTTTTTTATTGATGATTTACGTAATTTTTTCTATTTTTATATTTTACATATGTTTTTTACGCTTTGATAACTTTATAATTGACAAAATGGCATGAATTTCCAAGATTTAAGTATACAGAGGATTGATTACCTGATCGATATAATCGCTTTTGTACTGTTTTCTGTCGAAAAATTTGCTGTCGCATGTGAGCGCGCACACAAAATTATGTAGCCTTTCCTCCAGTTGTAAGGTGGCGCTGTGAACAACCGATTTTGGGGGGATAAAACTTTTCAGTCAAGTTTTAGTTGGTTATCTCAAGAATTAAAGTTCTTCAAATTTAAACTAGCTTTCATTTTATGTACATAGCATCAAATTTTGGTCAACTTAAATTTTTAACCAATTTTTCAATGGGAAAACTCGTCAAATCGATATACCAAAAAATTCTGTATGGCTTTTGGTACTTTTAAAAATAGTTTTATGCAGCTGATTGCAAGCTGCAACTTTTTGAAAAGTCGTATGTATAGGCAAACCTTTCTACAAAAATTTCCAAAATACGTTGAGCAACATTGATAAAAACACTATTTTTCAAACAAATTTTTCGACAACTACTTGAGCAAAATAGAGACCTGCTATGCTGCAGGTTTGAAATTTCAACTGAGCTAAAACCATGGTTTAAGAAAATCTGCTAAATTCGTAACGAATCAGGCGATATTTCGTAATGAAATTATGTGCAAATCATATAAAAACGTGTAAAACCATGGTTTAGTAAAACCACCTTTGTGAAATCCACCCTTCACTTTTAAACATTGATCTCCACGGAAACTGCAAATGGGAGCGTATTCAAAAATGTATTCGAAGGGTAAATCAATTAAACCATGAACAATCTTATAAACAACACATAAATCAAAAATCACTTTTCTCAGTTTAAGGTGGCGCTCCTGAAATGTGACTTTTCAAAAAACGGCAGTTTGGGGCCAATTTTAGATACACAATGGCAAGCTGGTGTAAAAGTATGCCTAAATACAAAAAATGAAGTTGATTGATACAAATTAGCATTCACTGTAGACCAAACGTGAGTGGAATTTCGGCTTACGATTTCTCTTCGCAAGTAAGTAGCTGTTGCACAATCAATAGCTCATTTTGCTTGCCTCAACGTGATTGAGCGGTCGCAAAAAGTCATTTTTGATGAATATGATTGATATATCGAAAAACACTAAAATCACGATTTTTGAAAAACATAAATTTGGCTAAATTTTTTAGATACTATCGATTTGCCAAAATTCAAATTTTGCGACCGCTCGAAGATGACAAGGTGCATTTATGTGCCAAATTTTAACATTTTTCGTTGAGCCAATTTTTTAAAATCGCAAGCCGAAAATTTGCGTTTGTATTCACACGCACTATATTTCTGTCTCATGCAGAAAGTATTGCGTTAGCTCACAAAAAAATTATACCACACTCAATAAAACACCAAAAATTTTCAATTACGTTTCAGTAAAACACAATTGCTAGTGTTTTTCAGCCTTTCAAATTCATTACATACGTGTAAATGCACTGGCTTGTGTAGGCATTTCCGTGAAAATCTATTTTTTTGCAGAATTTTTCTTGACAAAATTTGCTCAAAAATGTTCAAAAAATTTTTTATGTGATATGTACATCAAATTGAAGGAAATTCACTTCTGATCAACTTTTGTTCTTACGATGCATGTTTATTTTTGCGCGTTTTCAAAATAATGGCCAAAACCCACATTTCAGGAGTGCCACCTTAAGAGAATCGAGCTCACAAGTTGTCACTTGTCAGTCGATCTTTGGAAGACAGACTTTCTAAACCAGGGATCCGTTTAGTGTAGCTTCTTTGGACTGATCCCATGAGGTCGATATCTTTTAAAAACGGAGGAGAAGTTAGTCACCAAAGTTAGCTGCATCATAAAAAGTCTGCACATAAAATATAAAATATGGCAGGTTCGGTAGCAAAACTAAAAAGGACAGACAGAACTGTATAAAACCATTGATGGCCACCGAAAAAAATGATGGAACCGGTTGGAACCGGCATTATGCCGGTTCCGGTTCCGGTTCCGGTTCCGGTTCTAAAATTGCTGCCGGTTCGGTTCCGGTTCCGGTTCCGGTTCCATCCGGTTCCAGTGGAACCGATCCCATCTCTACCTTAGAGGTGATTGATTCATACTCCTTGAGGACAAGGGAATAGTCTTTCTCACATGAACTAATGCTCAAACGTCATTGTATAAAATGCGTTTTGTTTAAAGTACCTTGAACAAGCCCAGTCTGCGGCAAAACCTTCAGTAAGCTTCAAGCCTAAATCTTTAAGTAAACTGACCCTAGGTCAGCTAAAACCTGTTGTGCAGCGATAAAAAGATTCTTAACTTACTTTTTAGATTGAGAAAGCTCTAATTTTGCCTGAAATTCAGAAGAATACGTTTGACATCAAATGCAACGGTACCTTTTGATAACACTCGGTCAAAACATAATTTTGAATTAGCATATAAGTTGCAAACACTCATTCTGTTCTGTAAAGTCCATTATCTCTATAGGATGTGCGCCCGTTCTGCAAAATCGATTAACTTTTGCGGTTTGCTTAGTTGTAGTTCTTGCTGCAGCGTTTTTGTGACACACACTTATTGTTCATAGAGAACGAACTAAACAAATGAACAGATACCACTTGTGACTGTTCACTGCAATATTCAAGCTAGAAAACATATGTGACACACGCACTGTTACACTAGAGCTGCAGTTACACAAACATACTGAGAAGAAATGCCACACAAACAAAGCGTTAATCTTGAAAATCAAAATTAAAGACCTGTTGTGCTGTGGCACAACAGGAAAAAGTTATCAAACCTATTTGTAGGCTGCAAAAAAAGAAAGGACAAAATTTCGAACATGGGATTCGAACTCTGATACATAGTTTGAGGAGCAAAAATCTTTACCACTTGACTACCAGGTCATGTAAATTTGAACTCTAAAACATCTTTATAAACTTTTAGTATATTTCAGGTTGGTATAAAAATTGAAAACCAAGTATTTTTCACGCAAAACTGTGTTAAATAACCCAAAAATAACGATGGAATAATTACCGCAGCACAAGCCCACGACATTCATTCAGTAGTAGTCGAGTTAGTCCGTGATTGGCTGTTCTTCGTGTCACATGTAGTCACTGCCGTATTTTGATTGGCCGAGTTGCTTAGGGACAGGGAAAAAGTTGAACATTGCTCAACATTGCTTAGGGACATAGGGACAGTCCTTATGGCTGCTAAAGGACATTCCCTAAGCTGCTTAGGGACAAGTATGAATCAATCGCAGCTTAGGGACAGGGAAAAGGAAAAGGACATTTCGGAAGTATGAATTAATCTTTTATAAAGACAGGGACAAATCTTAAGGACAGGGACAGTCCTTAAGGACGAGTATGAACCGGGCTTTGTGCGACAAAAAGATGAAGTCCGCAATTTTGATCCGAATAAGAGCGAACAACGTTTAAAATGTTAAATTTTGTACCTGGTGAACAAGGGCAAGACAAAGGCAAAGGAAATAAAAGAATAAATAGAAAAAAGGAACAAAACCAAAAGAAGAGAAAAGAAAGCAAAAGAAAAGACAAAATGGAAAAAAACTAGAAGAGGAGAAAAGAACGGAAAAAGGAGGGAAAAAAGAAAAATGGAAGAAAACTAGAAAAGAAAAGTAAGGAGAAGAAACGAACAAGGAAAAATCGAAAAAACCAGAACGAGAGAAAAGAAAGGAAAAGAAAAAAATGGAAAAAAAACAGAAGACAAGAAAAGAAAAAAAGGAAAAAATGAAAAGAAAACTAGAAGAATAGATTAAGTAAGGAAAAAACGAACAAAGAAGAATGGAAAGAAAACCAAAAGAAAAGAAAAGAAAGGAAAAGAAAAATGGAAAGAAAACCAGAAGACTAGAAAAGACAGAAAAAGAAAGGAAAAAATGGAAAGAAAACCAGAAGAAAAACTAAAGGAAAATAAAAGGAAAGTAAAACTCTGTGAGCGACATCATAGGAAAATACTGGACGAAAAAGATTGAAACCAACAGCAAACAGTCAACAAAGACAGGAAAAAAAGGAGGAATTTGACACTGAAAAAACCAACCTACAGCGATGGCGATGATCATAAAGAACGAAACCATTTAAAGAAATGGGCGGAAACGCAAAAGGCGGAGGAATATAAGTGATGAAAGGAGGAAGAAGGCTAGCAATGGAGATTTCGGAAAAGAACAATGTTTTGGAAAAACAAAAAGCACAGGAGACATAGCGCTCACAGCGATTTGCACAAGCTGATGCTGAGCCTCAGGAAGAACAAGAAAAAGTGCAATCTGACAGGCTAAAGGTAGAAAATAGCTATTTAAGGGGGTAATTGCGTTTTTAGGTGTTTTTTTAAACTACCATAACTGCACTTAACCTCAACAAAAACTAGAGCGGTCTTTTTTACATTTTTTACACCTTTTACCTTTAAAAAAATCTATATTTAAAAGCAGATTATCTTTTGCAATTTTACTGCTGCAATCATTTGAATACACCCCATCAGCGGTTTTTTTGACTAATTTTTGCGCCACAGTTATGAAACTCAAGATCAGCCAACAAGTACTAAACTTTTTGCAGTTATGCACTGACATAATATCCCCACCCGTTTTTTTGATATAGTTGATAAGTCGTTTCTACGTTGAGAAAATGACATTTTTGTGCAAAAATCACGTAATTAGACTTTTCTCTAAAATTTTCAAAAGCCCATAACACCGACTCTACAAACTATTTTTAGAAAAGGAAAAAAACGGGTGGGGATATTTTCCTAAAGATAATGTGGTTAAAGTTTCGAAGCCGTAGTCCGTTTTTAGCTTGAGTTCTGTGGGCGCAAAAATTACACTGAAATGTCAAAAACCACGAAAACGACATTACCCCCTTAAGTCAGCTGAAAAAGCAACCCGCAGGCACATAAGACGCGAAGATAAAGCGGAAAAGAAAGAAGAGAGAAAGCGAAAGAGAGGTATCTCAAACCAGAAAATTTTGTACACGACTACTGCTGCTACTACAACAGCAGGTAATGCTTCTGCTAAGACTACTACTACTGGCTCTACTTCTACCCCTGCTCCTGCTGGTGCTGCCGTTACGACTACTGCTGATAAAACTACTGCAATGGCTGCTACTGCTACTAAATTAAAATTAAAATATTCAACCGGGGTACTCACAGCTGTACCCTTCGGGATCGGTATGTGAGGCCCCAACCTTCGCCCTAAATTTAGTTTAAAAGCATATGCTACACTCACACACTATGTAGTTAGGATACCCTTAGTTTTGGAACCATACTCGTAGCCTGGTATGGTTTCAAAACAAGGAAGAGGTGAATCTGTGCTATGCTCACCACCTTATGGGCAAACATAAAAAAAAGGTTTTAGCTGACATCTGCTTAGTTTACTTAAAACTGCAGCTTTTGCCGCAGATTGGGCTTGTTTTTCTACTACGTCTTGGCCTACTTAATTCACAAGTTTTCGCACTGGAAGGTGTACATACTAGTCATTCAAAAAATGTCACTAGTCTGGCCTGACTACCAGAGTTTTCGGTATTCTCAGGGTAACTTGATAAATTGTCTTTGTTATTTTGATCTAGTTTTTTCCCTCCGGCAACCACGATCGCTAGCTTACTCATTTTTCATCTAGGCATGGTGCAGTTAACAGCACATTATGCTGGAAAGAAGTTGCTATGCTAGCGGCAAAAAGCGCTTTTCAGAGTGATCTTATGAAAAGTTGAAAAATGGTATTACTGTGTATGACATCATCAACAATAGACTATACCAATGCTCAATTTGCAGGGTCAACTTTTTTACATTCAAGACATGAAATAAAAATTTCATTTCATTTTAAACAAAAAAATTGAAAAAATTTTATGATTTAGCATTCCTAGCATTTCAGCCTTTGACTTGTGACTGCAGAAGTGTTGCAATGCTACTTCAAATATGACTAGATTGACCCCCCGTATTGCTTACTTTTATGTTTAAGTTCAGGAAATTTTGACGCAGCGTTGAAAGCAAGAAAACAAGGGAAGTAATGTGTCATCTTGCCTATATAAGGCAAAAGTAAGGCCTCAAAATGCAGTCTACATTTCAGCGGCTTACTCGTTAAGTCGCTTTTTACTACTCTACGCTTCTATGTTTTTTAATTTGGTTTCAAACATTTTAGGGAAACGTTTAAGTCAGGTTAGGCTGAATAAGCGTAGCCCAAAGCTGAGTGAGTTTTCCAAACAAGACTGGATTTTACCTACCCACTTTGAGTGTCGCTAATTGATGTGAATTAGCTTCGTCTTACTCTGGTAAAGTTTCTTTGTAGGTATCAGAAGTTTAGCTGGAGCATAAAAAAAGATCTGCTAATAAATTTTGGACAAAAATGGTGGTCAGTTACGTCTAGATAAAGCTCCAGTTTGAGATTTAATTTTATTTGAGACAGTTTTTAGCGACTTTTTACCTCCTTTGGAATATCAAGGACCTAGAAAGTATACTTTAAGAACATGTTCTTTGTTAAAAAGTTTATTATTTTGTTTCTAATATGCATTTCAAAGCTCTTAATATTAGTTAGCCACGTACTCTAGCTACTTAGTAACAAGTATTTATTATTTTATATTAACTTACATAATTCTACAGTAATAATTGTACTTACATGCCAAAGTGCTTCTTGTTGTGTCAACGTTTTTTAAGGGATTTTCTTGTTGATGCGTTAAACAAAATGTTTTTAAATCGCCCTTTTAGCATCCACTCCTGTATAGCTTAAAATATAAAACAATACCTACTCAAGCTAAGTAGTTAAGCAACTAATGCACCCTTAAACATTAATTTTTAAGTGGTCTGGGGGGATTTTGTAGCTGTACGTCATATAGATACATTACCATCAGATATAGGTGCTATATATAACTTATGGGTAATGTATTTAAGTAGGGTAGTTTTACACTTTTTGAGCTGTCCAATTAGAAACAGTCGAAATTTCGCGAAGTTCTAGGTTAACATATGTTCCATTTATGAATGAACTGATGATTTGGTGTATTTCTAGTCTCAGTAACAAACTGCAGCAAAAAAATGTAAATTACTAAAGCACGGTTTATTATAATGCAAATTTGTGAACAGATGTTACATATGTATTGAAAATTATTATTTATGGAGTTTAATGATATTCAAAATAATTAAATTCGTTATCTGATGAGGTTTTTACTTAAAGCAACTTTATATTCACCTAACACATTGTCCATAGTGTAGTCTAATGTAAATGAGAAGTAGCGCCTATGAGACTTGGGGGCTGGGCTGTGGGGTAGTGGTAGCATTCTTGTCTTCGAAGCAAGCGGCTCGGTTTCGATTCCTGGCGCCTCCCTTTCTTTCATTCTTTCTAAATTGGGGCCTCCCCTTTCTTTCAACTCTGACTCTGACACTAATGTCTGAGTAGAAATCGCTAAACCCTGAGTCAAAACAGGTGGCTTGATTTTTGTGACTACGTGCGGTACTATTCATGCTTGCCATTTGTTTTTTACGTAATGAAATCGCGTTTTTCTTTTGTCTCGAGGTCTAGCAATTTTTGGTCCAAACCTTAGTTTTCTTAACATATTCTGAAAATATATCAAAAATAGGTAATACTACATTTTGTCTACCTCAGCCTCTCATAGCCACTTCAAAAACATATGATAGTAAAATTAGTTTTGTCACTTTTTTCAGACATTTGCGAATTTATTCCAAAATGCGAAACGGATCAACATTGCGAATCGAATGGGAGAGCTATGGAGAGTTTTTGATCTACGTGTTGTTCGGCATATTTACCATAATTACCAGTGCTTTTGTCATCAGCGTCATTGTAGTGAACAAAAAGCTACGATTGAAAGAATTCCTATATATTATTGGATTGGCCGGTAAGAAAATTAGATTTTAATCCGATTAAAAGTTTTATTAATCCTGGTTAAAATTGTTTTTTATCAATGGACTTCTCTTTAGTTCTGCACGCTGACTTTCACATTAACGGACGCACGCTGCTGTTAAGCGGACATGTTAAATCCTTTTAGCCCAGTGGAAGTTAACTCATTTAATCGGATATCCGTTCTTATATTTCGGACTAAAATAAGACTAATCCCTTTGATACTGTAAAAAAATAGTGCCTAAGAAAGAATAATGAATGAGAAATTCAGTTACAGGCAAACACTAATTAATTTATTTAGTATTAATTAAAAATTTGAAAATTTAGTTTACTGTCCAAACAACATACAGTGTGGCCCATAGAGTCTATGGCATAGACTCAACCAACATTTCTCAACCATAAATAGGCAAAGGTATGAGACCGAATGGGCATTTTGTGCAACACAGTCAAGCTAAATTGAAAACTAACTCAACTATAGTCTGACCAAAAAATGTATGTATCGAACTTCATTGCTTCATAGCAACTTATGTAGTCGCTTGCGGTAACCCAATAATGTATATACGGTACAGGAGCTAAGCTAACTAGTTATAGCTACTAGTAACTATTACTAGTTATAGTTAACTTACTAATTAAACAAACCAAATTAATATTTCTTGTTTCAGTCGCTGACCTACTGATTGGTTTTGCCTGCGTGGTGTCTGGCTTGCGTCGGATTGCTTTAGCCAGCATGGATCAACTATCGTCTAACGTCACTAGCTGGAGCTGTGTCGGTGAAATCCACACCCCTATTTGGTTCTACGGGACCCAATGCGCTATCCTAATGATGTTTGTAATCGCTTGTGATCGCCTAATGGCTGCTTGTACAAATAACGGTCTAATGTACAATCGATTTCGGCAAAAGTACAGCTGGCTAGTTGCAGCTACAGTATACTTCTACAGTTTTGTGTCGGTAGGTGGCGCTATACTGTCAGCGTTTTTTGACAAATCCTCACGTGACTATTCCATGATTTGCTATCCCGCTTTTTCGGTTTCCATCGGCTATTTTCTGTACCATTCTATCCTACAAATTTGCGGCAGCACTTTTAGCGTCGCATTTTACGGCCTTACAGCTTTTGTGCTTACTTTAAAACAGCGCAAACTGCAGCCACAGCAACAACAACAACAACAACAGCCACAAAACACCGGTTCAACTGGTAGCGAGCAATTACGCTGCTGTAAGCCGAATAAGACCAAACTTTCCAAATCGGTTCCAATTATTGTCTGTTTATCGCTAATGCTAGTAGCGCTTCCTGCCGCTACACTCGGAGCTCTAAATTGGTATGGTTATGTGGAAACCGAACTATTTCGTGTGGTAACATCTTGGTTAAATCTGCTATACCCGATAAACGCTTCTCTGCACGTTTTGGTCTACGCGCTGACATATAGAAAGTTCCGCGAAGTTGTTCCGTCAAGATCAACACGAAGATCTTAACGGACTAGTTGAATATAAGTTGAAAAGTTTTGACTCAATTTACTTTGGGTCAAAAATCTGGGTCTGAAGTTTCAAGCTGACAAAGAAGAAACTGCAAAAGAAGTAATCCATGTGAACGCGATTTCGTTTTCAACAAAAGCATCAACGATTTTCTATTAATTAATTTACAGTTGTTACACCGGCTGAATGGAACGTGAAATATGTTTATATGTTTATATGTATATATGTATATTTATTAGTTTATATGTATAGTATTATTAGTAAAATAAAATCAAATAAAAATAAATTATTCTCCACACAAATGTTTATCTAATCTATCCGTTCTGTCTTTCAGTGCTTTCAGCAAATCGTTTGCCTGAAACAATTTATTTTTTAATTGCACAATTTTTGCATTTTGAAAGTATTTGCAAAAAACTTCTTAAAAAATTTATTTACACGCGTAGAAGTATACACAACACAACTATAAACAGTATAGATTGGCGCAGCGAAAGCCTCGTTTCAGAATGCCAAAATTTAAATAGCCAATATTTTTTTAATTCTGAGACAGGTTCAGACATGGACGTATTTTGTAATTGCGAATTTTACTAAGACTTCTAAAACTAAAGGTGCATTTTAGTTTTTAATTTGGTTTTATAACTACCTAAACAAATAGAAGTTGAAATTCTGACGAAACTAGAACTCACGTCGTCCAGAAAAATCCAAATTTGACAAAACTTCTTTTAGCAAACTGTCAGCTGGGACAAAATTTTTCAAAAGGTTAGCCAAGTTTAGCAGGGAATCCAAATTTTCAAATACGTTTTGAGACATGTCGTTTTCGCTGTTTTGATTATTCAGCATATTGCTCCAAAAATTCCAGTCGAAATTAAGTGCATTAACGTTAGTCGTGGCGATTAGAATCATATAGAAAATCAGTAGCATCTTGAAGTGCAGGCAAAATAGCAGCAACTTGCAATTGACAGCAATTTGTAAAAATTTATGTCGTGCGTTTAGATAAATTTGATGGCGCAATTTAGTCAAAAGATTATACTTTATGGTGAAAATTATGGAAAATTTTCCAAATTTTCCGACAACAACAAAACATAAATTGCTCTATAACGGTTGTCTTGA
>JASANF010015007.1:0-29185 GCA_030248245.1 Trissonchulus sp. WLG1_4
CCCCCCCGGTAAAAAAATGCCGGATTATATTAGTATACTATTTTATATATAGTGGCGCACCTAGAAAAATAATTTCGGTGGGAATGACTTTTCAAATGATTTATTTCAGTAGCGTATATATATACCCAGGATTTTAAGAAGCGGGGGAGGCTGAACTGATGGTCGACGACCGGGCGGGGTGAGGGGGTGAAACGCGCAAGTAATCTAACAGAAGCGGAAGTCTGCAAGCTCGCAGAAGGTTTAGCTTTTTAGAATTTTGACGATTAATTTGCATTGAAAAAGTTGTCAGCACAAGTCTTAAAACCAAATTGATTGCTGGGCTGTAGGGGCGGCAGTCCCAGAAGCTAGAACTTTTTTGGAATTTTGAAATAAAATTGGCATTGAAAAAGCAATTCTAAGCTACACGTTGTAAAATCAGAGTGGTTGCAGGGGTGTGGGGGCTAGCCCCCAGAAAAAAAATTGCAAACTTTTTACAATTTTCAGGCCGAATTTGGTCAACTGACAGTGGCGTACCCAGAATTGTTTTGGCAGGGGGGGGGGTGGGGGTCACTTTTCGAATTTCTGTAATGGGTAAAATGCACTTTTTAGCGAACACAAAAATTGGAGATTTTTCCAATTTTTAGGCCGAATGTGGTCAACTGGAGACCGAGACGTATCATTTTTTCCGACAAAATTTAAAACAAAAGATGGGAGCGTCACGTCAAATAGTGTATTTTACACAAGTAAAAGCAGCATACTGTACTTGTGTATGCATGCATAGGCTTTGATGAAAGATAACAAGGCATAGTAGTAAGCCCCAAAGTCGCAGGGCTCTGGGGGCGGCAGCCCCCACAAAAACATTGGGAACATTTTTGATTTTTAGGCCAAATTTAGTCAATTGGAGACGTATCAGAAATTTTTTCTGGCCGAGTCACAAAAACCAAAGGGGGACCCTTCTTGACAATTGCTTCAGGTTCCACCAAAAGGGGGGGTTCAGACCCTCTGAACCCCCCCTGGCTACGCCAATGCCCACAATAGGTTTTTTCCCGCATAAACAGTCACAGGTCAACCACAACGTTTTTCACTGTATTTGAGCTTTAGAAGTATGAAGGAATGGTAACTCTCTTAAAAAATGCAAACGGCGTTGGCCAAAAGTGTTTTTGTGAAAAATTATGACTAGTCAAAAATTTGAAAAATTTTGTCGCTTTGAAATTTTTCAAAATGCAACATTTTGATAATTCATAAAAAATGCTACAGGCCTCAGAACTGCACAAAAATTGGTGTGGTAAATCAGTTTGGGATGTGCTTTCCGCCTACATTACATAAAAAGCGCCTATGTCTAAAGGTTTGGGAAGGAAGCACTAGGGTTTTTTCCCAGCAAAACGCGTAGGCTTTTTTCCCGCACCACTACACCAACTTTAATCTCCACCAGGTATATAATCGTATATATAATAATTCAGAGCTGTGGCGCAATTCGCAAACTTTCGGGTTAAAAGCTATGGCGGGGGGGGAGAAAAGTGAACCTATTTTTCTGAGTAGAGCACCTAGGGGAAAGCATTTTTTGCTTAAAGAACCCCTACTCTATTTTTTGGATTTGTCTGAGATACGACCTCCCGAAACCTGAATCCTCTAAATCCAACGTGAGTGACGTTTTCGAAGCTTTTTTCAGAAACTCGTGTCTTTTTTGTTCTGAACGTGTTTAAATAGAGTCAGAATGTTTACGATTTTTTAGTATCAAAACAAAGGCACTTTGTGAGTTTGTGACCTTGACGTTTGCAGTTTGCACTACTGTTAGCGCTAAGCGCTGTGTTATTCACTTATACATCAGTAGCGTAGCCAGGACTTTGCTGAGGGGGGGGGGGGCAGATATATATAGGTCTGGGTCTGGGTATCAGCTAGCGCTTTTTTAAAATTTTGAAATAAAATTTGCATTGAAAACTTAATTTCAAGCCACACTTGGCCAAGAAAGTAGAACGACTGCGGGGGTCTTGGGGCGGTAGCCCCCAGAAGCTAACGCTTTTTTAAAATTTTGAAATAAAATTTGCATTGAAAACTTAATTTTAAGCCACACTTGGCCAAGAAGGTAGAATGATCGCGGGGGTCTGGGTCTGGGGGCGGCAGCCCCCAAAAGCTAGCGTTTTTAAAATTTTGAAATAAAATTTGCATTGAAAACTTAATTTCGAGCCACACTTGGCCAAGAAGGTAGAATGATCGCGGGGGTCTGGGGGCGGCAGCCCCCAAAAGCTAGCGCTTTTTTAAATTTTTGAAATAAATTTTGAATTTAAAATTTATTTTCGTGTCGCATTTGGCAAATAATGTAGATTGATCGCGGGGGTCTGGGGGCGGCAACCCCCAGAAGCTAGCGCTATATTTTGAAATAACATTTGCATTGAAAACTTAATTTCAAGCCACACTTGGCCAAGAAAGTAGAATGATCGCGGGGGTCTGGGGGCGGCAGCCCCCAGAAGCTAGCGCTTTTTTAAAATTTTGAAATAAAATTTGCATTGAAAACTTAATTTTAAGCCACACTTGGCCAAGAAGGTAGAATGATCGCGGGGGTCTGGGCCTGGGGGCGGCAGCCCCCAAAAGCTAGCGCTTTTTTAAAATTTTGAAATAACATTTGCATTGAAAACTTAATTTCAAGTTACACTGGGCTTGCCAAGAATGTAGAATGATCGCGGGGGTCTGGGGGTGGCAGCCCCCAAAAGCAGGCGCTTTTTTAAAACTTTGAAATAAAATTTGCATTGAAAACTTAATTTCAAGCCACACTTGGCCAAGAAAGTAGAATGATCGCGGGGGTCTGGGGGCGGCAGCCCCCAGACGCTAGCGCTGTTTTATATTTTGAAATAACATTTGCATTGAAAACTTAATTTCAAGCCACACTTGGCCAAGAAAGTAGAACGACTGCGGGGGTCTTGGGGCGGTGGCCCCCAGAAGCTAGCGCTTTTTTAAAATTTTGAAATAAAATTTGCATTGAAAACTTAATTTTAAGCCACACTTGGCCAAGAAGGTAGAATGATCGCGGGGGTCTGGGCCTGGGGGCGGCAGCCCCCAAAAGCTAGCGCTTTTTTAAAATTTTGAAATAACATTTGCATTGAAAACTTAATTTCAAGTTACACTGGGCTTGCCAAGAATGTAGAATGATCGCGGGGGTCTGGGGGTGGCAGCCCCCAAAAGCAGGCGCTTTTTTAAAACTTTGAAATAAAATTTGCATTGAAAACTTAATTTCAAGCCACACTTGGCCAAGAAAGTAGAATGAACGCGGGGGTCTGGGGGCGGCAACCCCCAGAAGTTAGCGCTGTTTTATATTTTGAAATAACATCTGCATTGAAAACTTAATTTCAAGCCACACTTGGCTAAGAAAGTAGAATGATCGCGGGGGTCTGGGGGCGGCAGCCCCCAGAAGCTAGCACTTTTTTAAACTTTTGAAATAAAATGTGCATTGAAAACTTAATTTCAAGCCACACTTGGCCAAGAAAATAGAATGACTGAGGGGGTCTGGGACTCTGGGGGCGGCAGCCCCCAGAAGCTAGCGCTTTTTTAAAATTTTGAAATAGAATTTGCATTGAAAACTTAATTTTAAGCCACACTTGGCCAAGAAGGTAGAATGATCGCGGGGGTCTGGGGGGCGGCAAAATTTAGAAAAAATGTCCCTTTTTGGCGAAATTTTTAGAAAATTTAGGGTATTTTTGGTAAACTGACCAAAATTTGGTTAGGTACCCAAAATTTGGCCGGAGAGGCCCCCCCAAAATTTTGACCCCGTTACATGTATGTATATACATATGTGTATTTATGTACGCTGCTGAGTTCCTGATTTTTATCAACTTTGACGGTCAATCTTCGGCGGGGGGGGGGGGAATTATTTTTGGCCCTAAAACGATTCCTACCCCATCTTTTAATAAAAATATAGAACCCCCATCGTCAGCCAAGCCCCCAATCTGATCTCTAGCCCCCAAAATAGATGTCGCCCCTTTTAATAAAAATCTAGAGTGAAATAGTTGAGGTTTTTTAGTGCAGTGAAGTTATTTTTGATGCTTCTGAGCAGATTTTTTTCCAAATTAGGCCTCAGGCTTAGGCTTAGGCTTAGTGCCTATGCTTAGCGCTTAGACTCAGAGCTCAGGGGCCGTATTCTCAAAATTACCTGCAGGTAAAGTTAGGCTAACTTTACCCATAGGTAAGGTGAAGGTAAAGTTAATTCTGCGGGTAAGGGTAAAGTTAAACTTTACCAGAGGGTAAAGGTAAATTCTTAGAATACGGGGTAAAGTTAAAGTTAAACTGTGGGTAAGGTTAAAGTTTAACTTTACCTGTGGGTAAGGTTAAAGTTTAACTTTACCTGTGGGTAAGGTTAAAGTTAAACTGTGGGTAAGGTTAAAGTTTAACTTTACCTGTGGGTAAGGTTAAAGTTTAACTTTACCTGTGGGTAAGGTTAAAGTTTAACTTTACCTGTGGGTAAGGTTAAAGTTTAACTTTACCTGTGGGTAAGGTTAAAGTTTAACTTCACCTGTGGGTAAGGTTAAAGTTAAAGTTTAACTGTAGGTAAGGATAAAGTTAAAGTTTAACTGTAGGTAAGGTTAAAGTTAAAGTTTAACTGTGGTAAGGTTAAAGTTTACTTCAACTGACTGACGCTGAAGGCAAAGTTAAAATTTAGCTATAAGTGATGGTGAGCTTTATCAATTTTTTAAAATGTGTACGTAATAGTAAAATTTTTTACAAATTTTGTTTGAAACTAGGCATTTGTGTGTTAGTCCAGTATTTGTCTCAGTTTTCTAGAAGTTCGTCCAGTTTATATATAGTGTTTCGCTTTCTTTGCAATCACTTGAATTTATGCTCTGCAAGAGCTGTAGTTTGTGTAGCAGTGCAAAAAATTATATATCTTTTGTTTTTACACGATGCGTATATATATCCAAAAGTGGGATATAAAGCCCTTAGATGCGGTGCTCATTATAAAGCCCTGGAACGTCAGGGGCGCCACATCTACAATGACTATATACATCCATGGAGGGGGGAGGGCAACCCATACCCATCTGAAATGGGGAGCTCCGGACCAAATAAGGGGCGCCCCCCTCCAGCCCCCCCTCCTTACTAAAAATATGCCAGGGGCTCAGATCGCTGAGGGGGGGGGGCAAAACCGCCGAGGTGAGGACCCTGGCCCCCCGGGCCCCGCCTGGCTACGCCACTTTTTGTTCATTAGCCCACCCTATCGCTGGTGCACTGCATAGTCCTCCTAGCGAGATTTATTTATAAAGCATTTGGGGGATAATATACAGTAGCGTAGCCAGGATCAAGTTGAGGGAGCGGCGAACGTGACTGTTTACCCGAAACTTTTCCGAAGTTTGTCTGCCGGGGGCGGGGGAGGGGTAGGGGTGCTACATTTTTTTCCGAGGGGGGGGGGGCAAATCGCTGAGGGGGGGGGGGGGCAAAACAGCTGAAGGAGGGGGGGGCAAACCGCTGAAGGGGGCCCTAGCCCCCCGGTCCCCCTCATGGCTAAGCCGCTGATAATATATACGCATGCATTTGCTATCGCGTAAGGCAGAAGGAAGGAAAAGAGTTACAGATTTGCCGCTTGCAGGGGCCTGGGGGTAACCACCTTCAGTAAAAAATTACACAGAAAATTGTGATTTTTAGGCCAAATTTGGTCAATTGGGGACGTATATCGGGAATTTTTTCTATATATACACATTTTAAAAAAATTGGTAAAGCTCACCCTCATCCATAGCTAAATTTAAACTTTTCCTTCAGCCTCAGTTGAGGTAAACATTTACATTAACCTACCCCACAGTTAAACTTGCAATTTTAACCGTAACCTCAGTAAACTTTAACTTTAACCTTACAGGCAGTGTAACTTTAACTTTAACCTTACCCATAGTCAAACTTCAACTTTAACCTTACCCGCAGTTTAACTTTTAACTTTAACCTTACCCACAGTTAATCTTTAACTTTAACTTTACCCACAGTTAAAGTTTAACTTTAACCTTACCCACAGGTAAAGTTAAACTTTAACCTTACCCACAGGTAAAGTTAAACTTTAACCTTACCCACAGGTAAAGTTAAACTTTAACCTTACCCACAGATAAAGTTAAACTTTAACCTTACCCACAGTTTAACTTTAACCTTACCCACAGGTAAAGTTAAACTTTAACCTTACCCACAGTTTAACCTTACCCACAGCTAAAGTTAAACTTTAACCTTACCCATAGTTAAATTTTAACCTTACCCTTTGGTAAAATTTTGAGAATACGATTTTACCTTCACCTTACCTGTGGGTAAAGTTAGCCTAACTTTACCTGCAGGTAATTTTGAGAATACGGCCCCAGGCTTAGGCTGAGGCTTAGTGCTCACGCTTAGACTCAGTTGTGGGTAAGCAACAAGTTAGTCTTAGTTCCCTGCATCAAATAAAAGGACATTTGCTACTGTGGAATAATGAATAAAGCTGAACTTTAAAACCGAAATTTCCCGTCAGCGTGAGCTTGGCTCTGAGCATTAAGGAAAGTTTTGAACTAGAATTTGAGACATTAAAATTTATTATAGCGCCGTACTTATGCCTCAAATGTGATATTTTTGTGGAGAAAAATATTTAATAGCCATCTGTTGCGCAAAAAATATAAAATTTTTAATTTTAAATTCATTTTAAGGAATTTTATAATTGAAAAAAATCAAAATTTTTTGGCCAGAATATGCAAGATATGTAGCAAATGAAGCTTAATAAAATAAATATATATATATATATATATATATATATATATATATATATATATATATATATATATTATTATGTGTTAATATATGCTCATTAAATTTTGCACTGATATAATGAGCGAGCTGGTTTTATTTTGCGAGAGTTAGCCCCAATATGACGAATAATTAAGATTTTCGACAAAATTTGAATTTTCTGGAAAAGGTGAAAATCAACATTTCGCTTGGAAACTGCCAAAAATGAACTCAGCGCATGCGAAAACCTATAAAAACGTGTTTTTACGCTGAAAAAAATGTGTTTGAATTCCCCCCCCCGCCGAAGATGCACCCCCTTTGACAATATATATACGGATCAAGTGTAGTTGGGGGGGGGGGGAAATAGTGGACCTATTTTTTGGAGTAGAGCACCTTGAGGGAAGCATTTTTTGTAATAGAACCCCTATCCACAAATTTAGATTTTCTGAGCTATGACCCCTTGAAAATTGAATTTTCAGTATTTTTGAAAGTGAACGTAGGCCAAATTTCGAAGCCAAAATTGGCTATAATCTTTGTTTTTGGATAGTTTTGAGTGCGTTATGATGTTTCAAGGCATCGTCTAGGCTTAGTTGGCAGGATTCTCTAGGCTAAGTTGGCAGGATTTTTTCTGAAAATTTCGATTTTTTATTGCCTAAGCCTGAGCCTAAGCCTAAGCCTGAACCTGAGCCTAAGCCTAAGCCTGATACTAAGCCTAAGCCTAAGCCCCATACTAAGCCCTAAGCCTAAGCCTAAGCCCAAGCCTAAATTAAGACCAAGTTTGAATTTGGTCAAAAATTGGACATTTCTGGCGAATTTGGCCAATTTTTTGGCAGGAGCCCGGTCAAAGAGCCTTTGTTTTGATTCTAAAAAATTGTAAACAATAATCTGACACCATTTAGACACGATTAGAACGGAAAAAACAAGGGCTTCGGAAAAAAATTGCGAAAACGTCCCTCACTGAGGGTTCAGATTGCGGGGGGTCATATCTCAAAAAATCCAAAAAATAAAATAGGGGTTCTTGAAGCAAAAATGCTTCCCCCAAGGTGCTCTACTCGAAAAAATAGGTCCACTATTTTTCCCCCCCCAACTGCATTTAACCCCAAATTCTCGGAGCGCCACTGTAAACTTAGCTAAGCGTTAGCGCTAGGCGCTAACACTTAGCAAACGCATAGCGTTAGTATGTGAATAACACTTAGTAATGTGAATTCGGGCCAGTATACATAGGAGGGCTTAGGCTTAGATTCAGGCTTAGGTTCAGGTTCCGGTAGTAAAAAATAGAAATTTTCAGGAAAACTCCTGCCATCTTAGCCTAGACAAAGACAGTCGTAATAGTTAACTTCTGAGTTTTAGTGGATAGTGGGCCGGATAGTTTTGAGTGCGTTAAGATGTTTATCGTCTAGGCTTAGCTAGCAGGATTCTTTAGGCTAAGCTGGCAAGATTTTTCTCGAAAATTTCTATTTTTTAGTACCTAAGCCTGACGTGCCTTTCCTTCACAGGAAAATTATTTCTAGAAAAAAACTAGAAAAAAAACAGAAAAAAACTAGAAAAAATTATCTTGTTTTTTTCTGTTTTTTTTTTAATTCTTCCTGACGAATATCTGGTTTTTTTCTGGTTTTTTTCTGGTTTTTTTCTAATTTTTTCTAACTTTTTTCTGACTTTTTTCTGGTGTTTTTCTAACTGCCAGTCTCACGATCTAGTTTTTTTCTACTTTTTTTCTGGTTTTTTTCTGACCCTATAGAGAATGTTTTCTAGCTTTTTTCTGGTTTTTTTCTAACTTTTTTCTGGTTTTTTTCTAGTTTTTTTCTGTTTTTTTTTCTGATTTTTCACCAAGCCTTTCTTGGACATTCTCAATTTTTTCACAGTGTTCCCTGCTGATTTTCTTTATTGTTCAGCCACGTTAATGCTCTTTATATACGTTTTCTGAAACTGAATTCTAGTTGTTTTTTGAGGGTGTCTAGTTGTTTTATGCACTGTTTCTAGTATGTATATATATGCTAGGTTTTTAATTTTTTTCCAGATTTTTTCTGTTTTTTTCTAGTTATTTTCTAACTTTTTTCTGGGTTTTTTTAGTTATTCAACTTTTTTCTGGATTCTTTTCTAGTTGAATGGTCTTACTGTATATAGTCAAAGGGAATACAAATTACAAACTCAGCAGCATAAATACACGTATATATGTATATACAGACAAATGAATAAGTTGCAAAGCTGATAATAATTTTGGTTGTTCACTTATTAAATTACAAAAACGGTTAAAATTTTGTGGTATATATACATATACAAGACGATTGAATGACTTCAGCCCAAATGCATTTTCTTAGTATAATGTATATATACATATGTATAGTTAAATGCATTAACAATACATTTTTTTGCGCGTATTACGTTATAAACGGTGGACAAACACCGTCCGCGTCTACCATTCTTGTATTTAAGTGGTACACAGCAGCTAGAGCCTGAATATTTCAAAAAATGCCAAATTTTGTTGAAACGTCACCAAAACAGGTTTCGTAAGGCGTGTCGGGGTATAGGCCAAAACGACGTTTTACGGCCAAATTTTTTTAGCAAAAATTGTCGTCAAACAAATTAGGGATTTTTCCCGCAATATGGTTTTTTCCCCGCAATATGGTTTTTCCCCGCACAAACTTTGGACAGTCACAGGTAAACCACAACGTTTTTCACTGTTCTTGAGCTATAGAAGTATAGAGGAAAGGTAACTTGTTTGAAAAATGCAAACGGCGTTGGCCAAAACGTTTTTTGTGAAAAATTATGACAAGTCAAATATGTGGAAAATTTTGTCACTTTGCAATTTTTCACATGCAAAATTTTGATATTTGATTAAGAATGCTACAAGACTCAGAACTGCACTAAAATTGGTGAGGTAAGTAAGTTTCAGATGCGCTCTCGACCTGACCTACATACTCAAAAAGGGCCTATGTTTAAAGATTCGACCAGGAAGCACTAGGGTTTTTCCCAGCAAAAGCACAGGAAAACCAGGAAATCTTAATTTTCTGTAAAATTTCAAAATTTTATCTGTTACGGATTTTTCAGATGTTTTTTACCCTTTCCATTCAGAGACATTTTACAGACTTTCAGAGGAATTTCAGACAAATTTCAGATAAATTCAGAGGAAATTCAGAGAATTTCACCCAGAATTCAGAAACTCTGAAATTTATCTGAAAAAATGTTACAGGCTTTTCAGATAAATTTCAGATATTTTTTACACGAGTTTCAGAGAAAATTCACGTGTTTTTCACATCTGTAAATATCAGGTATATAAATTTTATCTGAAATTCGTGTAAAAGTATCTGACAGTAGCGTACCCAGGATTTCGCAAAGGGGGGGGCTGAACTGATGATCGACGACCGGGGGGGGGGGGTTACGTACACGCAGTCCGCGGCAATCTGCAGATTTTAGAATTTTTAAACTGATTGCATTGATATTGAAAAAAATGTCTGATGTCTTAAATCATAGTGGTTGCAGGGGTCTGGGGCGGCAGCCCCCAGAAGCTGGAGCTTTTTTAGAATTTTAAAATAAAATTTGCATTGAAAAAGCAATTCTAAGCAACACTGGTCGTAAAATCAGAGTGGTTGCGGGGGTCTGGGGGTGGCAGCCCCCAGGAGCTGCAGCTTTTTTTTTAATTTTGAAATAAAATTTGCATTGAAAAAGCAATTCTAAGC
This sequence comes from Trissonchulus sp. WLG1_4, assembly GCA_030248245.1. Lineage (NCBI taxonomy): Eukaryota > Metazoa > Nematoda > Enoplea > Enoplida > Ironidae > Trissonchulus > Trissonchulus sp. WLG1_4. The sequence goes on from JASANF010015007.1 coordinate 10,365, forward strand.
AACACTGGTCGTAAAGTCATACAAACTTGATTGACTTGACTAGTAACTTGTCGCGCAGTTTGCAGAGGTCTGGGGGCGGCTGCCTCCAGGAAAAAAATTGAGAATTTTTTATTTTTAGGCAAATTTAGTGAATTGGGAGACGTATCGTAAAATTTTTTTGGCCGGTTCATAAAAGCTAAATGGGAAAGACATCCTTGTTTAAAAATTTGTCTGAACATTGAATAAACCCAGTGAGATGACACTGCAAAGCGAAGTAAAGTCAGAGCGGTGGTTCTGGAGGCGAGTGGCCTCCGGAAAATTTTTTTCGATTTTAGGGCAAATTTCATCAATTTACGGCTGCAAAAATTAGCCCATGGGGGGACTAGCAAACCTGAAAAATACGTTGTATACAGGAAAAAAATGAAGAAAGACCATGTGTGACTAAGGCTGTCGTTAGACATTCGTCCTCCACTCCACCCACCGCACGGTTTTTAATTAAAAGCCACACAAAATATATCACTAAATACCAATAATAGTTGTTAGCATTACTCATTATTAATACAACATAGCAGATATGTTATGTATATACATTAAAGCAGTAATGAATTGGGGGCGAGATCCCCTCGAAAGAAAATTTTGGGAAATTTTTGAAGCCTTTGTTTTAATTCTAAAAAATTGTAAACAATAATATGACACCATTTAGACACGATTAGAACGGAAAAAACAAGAGCTTCGGAAAAAAATTGCGAAAACGTCCCTCACTGAGGGTTCAGATTTCGGGGGGTCGTATCTCAGAAAATCCGAAAAATGAAATAGGGGTTTTTGAAGCAAAAATGCTTCCCCCAAGGTGCTCTACTCAAAAAAATAGGTCCACTATTCCCCCCCCCCAACTGCATTTAACCCAAAATTTGTCTGAACATTGAATAAACCCAGCGAGATGATACCGCAAAGCGAAGTAAAGTCAGCGCGGTGGTTCCGGAAGCAAGCGGCAAGCGGAAAAAATTTTTCGATTTGAGGGCAAATTTCATCAATTTACGGCTGCAAAAATTAGCCCATGGGGGGACCAGCAAACCTGAAAAATACGTTGTATGCAGAAAAAAAATGAAGAAAAACCATGTGTGACTAAGGCTGTCCTTAGACATTCGTCCTCCACTCCACCCACCGCACGGTTTTTAATTAAAAGCCACACAAAATATATCACTAAATACCAATAATAGTTGTTAGCATTACTCATTATTAATACAACATAGCAGATATGTTATGTATATACATTAAAGCAGTAATGAATTGGGGGCGAGATCCTCTCGAAAGAAAATTTTGGGAAATTTTTGAAATTTCAGTGTCATTTTGGTCAATTGGGGACGTGCCGGAAAATTTTTTTCAGTGGTGTCATAAAACCAAAGGGGGACCACAGGAAAAAAGTGAAAAAGGGGGGGGTGAAATCGCGAAGGGGGGGGCTAAAACCGCGAAGGGGGGGGCTGATGTCCCCCTAGCCCCCCCCCCAGGGTACGCCACTGGTATCTGAAAGTAATCTGAAAAACCAGTAACATTTTTTCAAATAAAATTATGGGTGAAATTCTGGGTGAAATTCTCCGAATTTTCCCTGAATTTCTCTGAAAATTATCTGAAATTCCTCTGAAACTCTGTAAAATGTCTCTGAATGGAAAGAGTAAAAAACATCTGAAAAATCCGTATATAACCGAAAAAATTTCACAGAAAATTCAGATTCCTGGTTTTCCTGTGAAGGCGTAGGGGTTTTTCCCGCACCACTATATACATTTATATCTATATATATATATATATATATATATATATATATATATATATATACATATATATATATTATATATATATATATATATATATATATATATAATACCATGATAAAATTATGTGACGTTTGGAGGGCGATAATTAGCAGCAAGATGGCCGTTGACGGATCCGATGGACGTATGTGGGCCACAGGAAGACCTGAAAACATGAAAATATTTTTTTGCACGATTCGGAGGTTCGTTTTGAAACACTCATCTACCCGGTTTACATTTGATTTGGGAAAAATATTTTCACCCGTAAAACGGTACGCACCCCATCTTAATAAAAGTAAAAAACCCCATGGCCTTGATCTGATCTCTAGCCCCCAAAATAACTGTTGCCGCTTTTAATGAACATATAAAAAAACCAAGATTTAAACTCAGTAGAAAAAAAGGAAGAAACACAAAAATACCATAAATTAATGTACAATAACGATATATATGATATACAACATGACATAAAAGGTATATAACGGACTTTAAGAACGTTACAAAACGATTTAGTAAAAGCAGAAAAAAGTTAGAAAAAAGTTAGAAAAAAATCAGAAAAAAACCAGAAAAAAGCTAGAAAAAAACTAGATCGTATTTTGCGAAAGTTTGAAAAATCTAAAAATACTCACATCGCATCAGCAAACAATCAGAAAAGCATAGTAAAAAACTCAAAAAAAAGGTGGAAAAACCAATTTAAACCCACCAAAAACACCGGAAAATACAGAAAAAATAAGCTAAAATAATGCATTACAAAGGGAATTACAGACACAAAAGACTAAAACAAATGACAAAAAGGGCGTAAAAGTACTCCAAAAGCATTAAAAACCGATTTGGGGCAAGTCTGAAAAAAGTTAGAAAAAAAACCAGAAAAAAACCAGAAAAAAACTAGATCGTATTTTGACAAAGTCAGAAAAAAACCAGAAAAAAACTAGATCGTAAGTTAGAAAAAAACTAGAAAAATACCAGAAAGAAGTTCGAAAAAAGTTAGAAAAAAACTAGATAATTTTTTCTGGTTTTTTTCTAACTAGAAAAAAGTTAGAAAAAAACCAGAAAAAAACCAGATAATTTTTTACGATCTAGTTTTTTTCTGGAAATAATTTTCCTGTGCTTCCTGCAAGGCTCATCACATAAACATATAAATTTGAAAATTATAAAACTAAGCCTAAGCCCAAACTAAGCCCGATAATAATCCTGGGACTAAGCCTGAGCCTGAGCCTAAATCCTAATCGAAAGCTAAATTTGAGTATTTTGGAAAACGCACACGCACACTCACACGTGATGAGCCTTGCAGGAAGGGGGTTAAATGCAGTTGGGGGGGGGGAATAGTGGACCTATTTTTTGAGTTGAGCACCTTGGGGGAAGCATTTTTGCTTCAAGAAGAACCCCTATTTCATTTTTTGGATTTTCTGAGATATGACCACCCGAAATCGGAACCCTCAGTGAGGGACGTTTTTTCAATTTTTTTCCGAAGCCCTTGTTTTTTCTGTTCTAATCGTGTCTAAATAGTGTCAGATTATTGTTTAAAAATTTTTAGAATCAAAACAATGGCTCTTTGACCGGGTTCCTGCCGAAAAATTGGCCAAATTCGCCAGAGACGTTCAATTTTTGACCAAATTCAAACATGGCCTTAAGGTGGCACTCCTGAAATGTGGGTTTTGGTCATTATTTTGAAAACGCGCAAAAATAAACATGCATCGTAAGAACAAAAGTTGATCAGAAGTGAATTTCCTTCAATTTGATGTACATATCACATAAAAAAATTTTTTGAACATTTTTGAGCAAATTTCGTCATGAAAAATAGATTTTCACGGAAATGCCTTCACAAGCGAGTGCATTTACACGTATGTAATGAATTTGAAAGGCTGAAAAACACTAGCAGTAGTGTTTTACTGAAACGTAATTAAAAATTTTTGGTGTTTTATTGAGTGTGGTATACTTTTTTTGTGAACTAACGCAATAGTTTCTGCATGAGACAGAAATATAGTGCGTGTGAATACAAACGCAAATTTTCGGCTTGCGATTTTAAAAAATTGGCTCAACGAAAAAAATTAAAATTTGGCACATAAATGCACCTTGTCATCTTCGAGCGGTCGCAAAATTTGATTTTTGGTAAATCGATAGTATCTAAAAAATTTAACCAAATTTATGTTTTTCAAAAATCGCGATTTTAGTGTTTTTCGATATATCAATCATATTCATCAAAAATGACTTTTTGCGACCGCTCGACCACGTTGAGGCGAGCAAAATGAGCTATGGATTGTGCAACAGCTACTTACTTGCGAAGAAAAATCGCAAGCCGAATTTCCACTCACGTTTGGTCTACAGTGAATGCTAATTTGTATCAATCAACTTCTTTTTTTGTATTTAGGCATACTTTTACACCAGCTTGCCATTGTATATCTAAAATTGGCCCCAAACTGCCGTTTTTTGAAAAGTCACATTTCAGGAGCGCCACCTTAAGGGGGCGCTCCGGGAATCAAGGATTTGGGCCGTATTTTTTAAAAACAGCCAAAATAACCTGTCATTCTTGAAGGAAAGTTGCCCAAAATACTATTTCTGATGTTTTGACGTGCATATCTCCATATCAAAAAATTTGGAAAAAATTGGACAATTTACTGATTTTATTCGACTTTTAGACAAATTCAGCAAGTAAGCCAGTGCATCAACGCTTTTTGAGGTTTTGCAAAGAGACGATACGTAGATTTTATTAGTCGTAATGAAAAATTAAAACAATTTTATTGCGTTCTGTGCAAAAAAAACGCACAAGAAACCATTTTCAGAAGCAGAAGACTCAAATATAGGCTGTGTGAATACAAAACCAATTTTTCGGCATTCGATTATAAAATGCTGGTAAAATATTTTTCTACAAAATTTTGCACAATTATAGCCTTAGGCTCTGCGCAGTTGAACAATCTTTTAGTTTTTTAAAATAACGCTTAGAAATTTTTTTATATGAATTTCATTGCTCAGAGTTCGACTTCGAAAACACATAATGACATTTTTTATCCAAACCAGACATAAATGTTAAAAACCAAAATAATGTTCAACTAGAGAAGCACATAAGCTACATTTTGGTATATAAAGTGTGACTATACGCAAAGTATAAGCAGAGTTATCGTTTGCCGAAAATTCACTCACGTTTGGTGCTCTTGGAGTCACGTGACATGATCACGTGATTTGAAATTTTGCCTCCAGTGTTCTTTTGTGCCATAGTACATATACAGTATATATAGTATATATAGTAAAGTTTGACATTTGCCAATTTTTTTGCTAGTTTTCAATGTAACCCCCGATTCCCGGAGCGCCCCCTTAAGGTGGTAGTAACGAATGTGCAGTGTTTTTCAACAGAATAGTCTTCAATAATTAATTAACTTTATATCATAGTTTTTATAGCGTTAGAAAGCGCTACTTTCCTTCTACATTTAAGCAAAGTTTTATTGTGCAACTGTAAAGATGATTTGTATGGCACGTGTTAAAAGTATACCAATTTGGCTTTTTTGAGCGCTTTCAAATCTGGCCACTTTTTGACGAGTTTAAAGAATAAAAAAATGCGAAAAATGGCACAAATATTTAAAAGTGAATTATCTAGACCCAAAATGAACGATTTTATGATTTGTCAATTATATAATGAAATATACGGTTTCAAAGTAAAAAGTGTCTATTCACACTCAACTTTCGGGTTCTATATCTGCGCAAAAATATAAGCAATTGAAAAAATTTTCATTTTGGGTCTAGAAAATTTGCTAAAGTTTATTCATATTTATTTTTGTGTTTATGCGTTGCGCATGCGCTAAGAAAAGTGGCCAAAACTGTTAAAATTCCATTCTCCTGTTGTGTAGATTGGCTTGTTGGCTTGGCTTGCTCCAAAAAATTTTTCACATGATGCCGCTTACTTCATTTGTCATTTTGTGTATATGAATCAATTTTTTACAGACGTTATTTTCAAAAAATACAGTTTGAATCAACTAATTTTTTTCAAAAATTTAAAAACCACTGCACATTCGTTACTACCACCTTAAGGTGGCGCTCTGAATAACAGACTTTGGGCGATAAAATTTGTCACGTACGTTTTCGTTAATTAACTCAAGAAGAAAAGTTGTTTCAAATTAAATTAGCTTTCATTTGATGTATATAAGGTCAAATTTTGTTCAACTTGAAATTTTAATCTATTTTTCAATGGGAAAAAATCTTTAAATCGATATACCAAGAAATTCTATATGGCTTTTGGTACTTTTTGAAACAGTTCTTTGTAGCTGAATGCTAGCTGCAACTTTTCAAAAGGTCGTTTGTGTAGGCAAACCTTTCTAAAAAAATTCCCAAAATACGTTGACCAACATTGACAAAAATACACTATTTTTCAAACTAATTTTTCGTTAGCTACTTTTTGGCTTCTGAAACATTTCTCAACGGATTTTAGTACAGAAAAATTAGCTCTATTTTTTGGAAAATACGTATGCGTAGGCAAACTTCAGGTTTCTGAAATTGGGCTATAGCGTACATTTTTTTAAGATTACTGTCAGCTGCAAAAACCGATCCGCTTGAAACTGTGCAGACTGTTAGAACAGATGTATATGGAGGCGCCGAACTTCTTAAATTGTAATTTTTATAATTTGACTCAATATGATAGGCTTTTTAAAACGTCACTTTTGATAGAAACTAAAATAACTGAAAATTTGTCGTCGGTAGCGAAAATTCAAAAAAAATGGCACCTCGGCAAGATAATTGTCTTTAATTTAAGCTATAGATTGTTAGATTTGGTTGAGGCACCATTGAGCTACGTCATTTCAAAAATTAGTCAAATTTTTCAAAATTTCAATTTTGATGCAGTCAGAAAAATTGCTAAAATGTTGCGAGACTCATCAAACTTTGCAAAAATGCTTGCCTGGTGTTCATCTTGATTGCGCATAAGCAAAAAAGTTTGTATCAGCAAGAAATAAAAAATTATAGCAATTTGATTTATTGGAAGTTACTCAGAGCGCCCCCTGAAATGACGTAGCTCAATGGTGCCTCAACCCAATTTCACAATCTATAGCTTAAATTGAAGACAATTATCTTGCCGAGGTGCCATTTTTGTCGAATTTCCGTTACCGACAACAATTTTTTAGTTATTTTAATTTCTATCAAAAGTGACGTTTTAAACAGCTCATCATATTGAGCCAAATCATAATAATTACAATTCAAGAAGTTCGGCGCCTCCATATACAACTGGTCTAACAGTCTGCAAACTTTCAAGCGGATCGGTTTTTGCAGCTGACAGTAATCTTAAAAAAATGTACGTCATAGCCCAATTTCAGAAACCTGAAGTTTGCCTACACATACGTATTTTCCAAAAAATAGAACTAATTTTTCTGTACTAAGATCCGCTGACAAAAGTTTCAGAAGCCAAAAAGTAGCTAGCGAAAAATTAGTTTGAAAAATAGTGTATTTTTGTCAATATTGGTAAACGTATTTCGGAAATTTTTTTAGAAAGGTTTGCCTACACAAACGACTTTTTGAAAAGTTGCAACTAGCAATTAGCTACAAAGAACTGTTTCAAAAACTACCAAAAGCCACATAGAATTTTTTGGTATATCGATTTAAAGATTTGTTTCATTGAAAAATAGGTTAAAATTTCAAGTTAAACCAAATTTGACGTTATATACATCAAATGACAGCTAATTTAATTTGCAACAGCTTTTCTTCTTGAGTTAATTAACAAAAACTTACGTGAAAAATTTTATCGTCTAAAGTCGGTTATTAAGGGGGCGCTCCGGGAATCAAGGATTTGGGCCGTATTTTTTAAAAACAGCCAAAATGACCTATCATTCTTGAAGAAAAGTTGCCCAAAATACTATTTCTGATGTTTTGACGTGCATATCTCCATAGCAAAAAATTTGGAAAAAATTGGACAATTTACTGATTTTATTCGACTTTTACACAAATTCAGCAAGTAAGCCAGTGCATCAACGCTTTTAGAGGTTTTGCAAACAGACGATCCGTAGACTTTATTAGTCGTAATGATAAATTAAAACAATTTTATTTCGTTCTGTGCAAAAAAATCGCACAAGAAACCATTTTCAGAAGCAGCAGACTCAAATATAGGCAGTGTGAATACAAAACTGATTTTTGATTATAAAATGCTGGTAAAATATTTTTCTACAAAATTTTGCACGATTATAGCCTTAGCCTCTGCGCAGTTGAACAATATTTTAGTTTTTTAAAATAAAGCTTAGAAATTTTTTTATATGAATTTTATTGCTCAGAGTTCGACTTTGAAAACACGTAATGACATTTTTTATCCAAACCCGACATAAATGTTGAAAACCAAAATAATGTTCAACTAGACAAGCACATAAGCTACATTTCGGTATATAAAGTGTGACTATTTGCAAAGCATAAGCAGAGTTATCGTTTGCCGAAAATTCACTCACGTTTGGTGCTCTGGGAGTCACGTGACATGATCACGTGATTTGAAATTTTGCCTCCAGTGTTCTTTTGTGCCATACTACATATATGTATAGTAGTTTGACATTTGCCAACTTTTTTGCCAATTTTCGATGTAACCCCCGATTCCCGGAGCGCCCCCTTAAGGTGGTACTAACGAATGTGCAGTGGTTTTTAAATTTTTGAAAAAAATTAGTTGATTCAAACTGTATTTTTTGAAAATAACGTCTGTAAAAAATTGATTCATATACACAAAATGACAAATGAAGTAAGCGGCATCATGTGAAAAATTTTTTGGAGCAAGCCAAGCCAACAAGCCAAACTACACAACAGGATAATGGAATTTTAACAGTTTTGGCCACTTTTCTTAGCGCATGCGCAACGCATTAACACAAAAATACACATGAATAAACTTTAACAAATTTTCTAGACCCAAAATGAAAATTTTTTCAATTGCTTATATTTTTGCGCAGATATAGAACCCGAAAGTTGAGTGTGAATAGACACTTTTTACTTTGAAACCGTATATTTCATTATATAATTGACAAATCATAAAATCGTTCATTTTGGGTCTAGATAATTTACTTTTAAATATTTGTGCCATTTTTCGCATTTTTTTATTCTTTAAACTCGTCAAATGTGGCCAGATTTGAAAGCGCTCAAAAAAGCCAAATTGGTATACTTTTAACACGTGCCATACAAATCATCTTTACAGTTGTACAATAAAACTTTGCTTAAATGTAGAAAAAAAGTAGCGCTTTCCAACGCTATAAAAACTATGATATAAAGTTAATTAATTATTGAATACTATCCTGTTGAAAAACACTGCACATTCGTTACTACCACCTTAAGGTGGCGCTCTGAATAACCGACTTTGGGCGATAAAATTTTTCACGTAAGTTTTCGTTAATTAACTCAAGAAGAAAAGTTGTTGCAAATTAAATTAGCTTTCAGTTGATGTATATAACGTCAAATTTGGTTCAACTTGAAATTTTAACCTATTTTTCAATGGGAAAAAATCTTTAAATCGATATAGCAAAAAATTCTATATGGCTTTTAGTACTTTTTGAAACAGTTCTTTGTAGCTAATTGCTAGTTGCAACTTTTCAAAAAGTCGTTTGTGTAGGCAAACCTGTCTAAAAAAATTTCCAGAATACGTTGACCGATATTGACAAAAATACACTATTTTTCAAACTAATTTTTCGTTAGCTACTTTTTGGCTTCTGAAACTTTCCTCAGCGGATTTTAGTACAGAAAAATTAGCTCTATTTTTTGGAAAATACGTATGTGTAGGCAAACTTCAGGTTTCTGAAATTTGGCTATAGCGTACATTTTTTTAAGATTGCTGTCAGCTGCGAAAACAAATCCGCTTGAAACTTTGCAGACTGTTAGAGCAGACGTAGGTGGAGGTGCCGAACTTCTTGAATTGTAATTATTATGATTTGGCTCAATATGATAGGCTTTTTAAAACGTCACTTTTGATAGAAATTAAAATAACTAAAAATTTATCGCCGGTAACGAAAATTCGACAAAAATGGCACCTCGGCAAGATAATTGTCTTTAATTTAAGTTATAGATTGTTAAATTTCGTTGAGGCAGCATTGAGCTACGTCATTTCAAAAATTAGTCAAATTTTTCAAAATTTCAGTTTTGATGCAGTCATAAAATTTGCTAAAATATTCCGTGACTCATAAAACTTTGCAAAAATGCTTGCCTGGTGTTCATCTTGATTGCACTTGAGCAAAAAAGTTCGTATCAACAAGAAACAAAAAATTATAGCAATTTGATTTATTGGAAGTTACTCAGAGCGCCCCCTTAAGGTGGCACTCCTGAAATGTGGGTTTTGGCCATTATTTTGAAAACGCGCAAAAATAAACATGCATCGTAAGAACAAAAGTTGATCAGAAGTGAATTTCCTTCAATTTGATGTACATATCACATGCAAATATTTTTGAACATTTTTGAGCAAATTTCGTCAAGAAAAATAGATTTTCACGGAAATGCCTTCAAAAGCCAGTGCATTTACACGTATGTAATGAATTTGAACGGCTAAAAAACACTAGCAGTTGTGTTTAACTGAAACATAATTAAAAATTTTTGGTGTTTTATTGAGTGTGGTATAATTTTTTTGTGAACTAACGCAATATTTTTTGCATGAGACAGAAATATAGTGCGTGTGAATACAAACGCAAATTTTCGGCTTGCGATTTTAAAAAATTGGCTCAACGAAAAAATTAAAATTTGGCACATAAATGCACCTTGTCATCTTTGAGCGGTCGCAAAATTTGATTTTTGGCAAATCGATAGTATCTAAAAAATTTAGCCAAATTTATGTTTTTCAAAAATCGCGATTTTAGTGTTTTTCGATATATCAATCATATTCACCAAAAATGACTTTTTGCGACCGCTCGACCACGTTGAGGCGAGCAAAATGAGCTATTGATTGTGCAACAGCTACTTACTTGCGACGATAAATCGCAAGCCGAAATTCCACTCACGTTTGGTCTACAGTGAATGCTAATTTGGATCAGTCAACTTCATTTTTTGTATTTAGGCATACTTTTACACCAGCTTGCCTTTGTGTATCTAAAATTGGCCCCAAACTGCCGTTTTCTGAAAAGTTACATTTCAGGAGCGCCACCTTAAGGGGGCGCTCTGAGTAACTTCCAATAAATCAAATTTAATTTTGATAATTTTTTTTGTAATAATTTTGTAATTTGGTAATAATTTGGTATAATTTTTTGTTTCTTGTTGATACGAACTTTTTTGCTCAAGTGCAATCAAGATGAACACCAGGCAACCATTTTTGCAAAGTTTTATGAGTCACGGAATATTTTAGCAAATTTTATGACTGCATCAAAATTGAAATTTTGAAAAATTTGACTAATTTTTGAAATGACGTAGCTCAATGCTGCCTCAACGAAATTTAACAATCTATAGCTTAAATTAAAGACAATTATCTTGCCGAGGTGCCATTTTTGTCGAATTTTCGTTACCGGCGACAAATTTTTAGTTATTTTAATTTCTATCAAAAGTGACGTTTTAAAAAGCCTATCATATTGAGCCAAATCATAATAATTACAATTCAAGAAGTTCGGCACCTCCACCTACGTCTGCTCTAACAGTCTGCAAAGTTTCAAGCGGATTTGTTTTCGCAGCTGACAGTAATCTTAAAAAAATGTACGCTATAGCCAAATTTCAGAAACCTGAAGTTTGCCTACACATACGTATTTTCCAAAAAATAGAGCTAATTTTTCTGTACTAAAATCCGCTGAGGAAAGTTTCAGAAGCCAAAAAGTAGCTAACGAAAAATTAGTTTGAAAAATAGTGTATTTTTGTCAATATCGGTCAACGTATTCTGGAAATTTTTTTAGACAGGTTTGCCTACACAAACGACTTTTTGAAAAGTTGCAACTAGCAATTAGCTACAAAGAAGTGTTTCAAAAAGTACCAAAAGCCATATAGAATTTTTTGGTATATCGATTTAAAGATTTTTTCCCATTGAAAAATAGGTTAAAATTTCAAGTTGAACCAAATTTGACGTTATATACATCAAATGAAAGCTTATTTAATTTGCAACAACTTTTCTTCTTGAGTTAATTAACGAAAACGTTTGTGAAAATTTTTATCGCCCAAAGTCGGTTATTCAGAGCGCCACCTTAAGGGGGCGCTCCGGGAATCAAGGATTTGGGCCGTATTTTTTAAAAACAGCCAAAAAGACCTATCATTCTTGAAGGAAAGTTGCCCAAAATACTATTTCTGATGTTTTGACGCGCATATCTCCACGGCAAAAAATTTGGAAAAAATTGGACAAATTACTGATTTTATTCGACTTTTACACAAATTCAGCAAGTAAGCCAGTGCATCAACGCTTTTTGAGGTTTTCCATACAGACGATACGTAAATTTTATTAGTCGTAATGAAAAATTAAAACAATTTTATTGCGTTCTGTGCAAAAAATTCGCACAAAAAACCATTTCCAGAAGCAGCAGACTCAAATATAGGCTGTGTGAATACAAAACCAATTTTTCGGCATTCGATTATAAAATGCTGGTAAGATTTTTTTCTACAAAATTTTGCACAATTATAGCTTTAGGCTCTGCGCAGTTGAACAATTTTTTAGTTTTTTTAAGATAAAGCTTAGAAATTTTTTTATATGAATTTTATCGCTCAGAGTTGGACTTCGAAAACACATAATGACATTTTTTATCCAAACCCAACATAAATGTTGAAAACAAAAATAATGTTCAACTAGCGAAGCACATAAGCTACATTTTGATATATAAAGTGTGACTATACGCATAGTATAAGCAGAGTTATCGTTTGCCAAAAATTCACTCACGTTTGGTGCTTTGCTAGTCACGTGACATGAACACGTGATTTGAAATTTTGCCTACAGTGTTCTTTTGTGCCATACTACATGTATGTATAGTAAAGTTTGACATTTGCCAACTTTTTTGCCAATTTTCGATGTAACCCCCGATTCCCGGAGCGCCCCCTTAAGGGGGCGCTCCGGGAATCAAGGATTTGGGCCGTAATTTTTAAAAACAGCCAAAACGACCTATCATCCTTGAAGGAAAGTTGCTCAAAATAATATTTCTGATGTTTTGACGTGCATATCTCTATAGCAAAAAATTTGGAAAAAATTGGACAATTTACTGATTTTATTCGACTTTTACACAAATTCAGCAAGTAAGCCAGTGCATCAACGCTTTTTGAGGTTTTGCAAACAGACGATACGTAGATTTTATTAGCCGTAATGAAAAATTAAAACAATTTGATTGCGTTTTGTGCAAAAAAACAAGAAACCATTTTCAGAAGCAGCAGACTCAAATATAAGCTGTGTGAATACAAAACCAATTTTTCGGCATTCGATTATAAAATGCTGGTAAGATATTTTTCTACAAAATTTTGCACAATTATAGTATTAGGCTCTGCGCAGTTGAACAATTTTTTAGTTTTTTAAAATAAAGCTTAGAAATTTTTTTATATGAATTTTATTGCTCAGAGTTCGACTTCGAAAACACATAATGACATTTTATATCAAAATCCGACAAAAATGGTAAAAACCAAAATAATGTTCAACTAGAGCAGCACATAAGCTACATTTTGGTATATAAAGTGTGACTATACGCAAAGTATAAGCAGAGTTATCGTTTGCCGAAAATTCACTCACGTTTGGTGCTCTGGGAGTCACGTGACATGATCACGTGATTTGATATTTTGCCTCCAGTGTTCCTTTGTGCCATACTACATATATGTATAGTAAAGTTTGACATTTGCCATTTTTTTTGCCAATTTTCGATGTAACCCCCGATTCCCGGAGCGCCCCCTTAATTTAGGCTTGGCCCTTGGGTTTAGGCTTAGGGCTTAGGCTTACTATGGGGCTTAAGGTGGTAGTTGCGTTTTCGAGGTTTTTGTGATTTCTATGTAAACTTTGCGCCACCAGTACTCAAGTTATAAGTGACGCCTGAGCATAAATTTTTGGGACAGTAGTGTAAAGGTCAAAATCCCCAGGCATGTCTCTCACTTTTTTGAAATTTCACCTGTGGACATTTTTAGAGGGTTTTAATTACAAGAAATTATCTTAAATTTTCGGTGCGTTTGCTTTTCAGCTAATTTCTCAGTAAATTGACTAGTTATTAAAAAAGTGGGGGACATGCCTGGGGATTTTAAACATGTCAAAAGCCTTACCAACTTTCAGCCCCAACAGGTAATCGTATGATTTAGAGCTGTGGCGCAAACTTTCTGTAAAAAATTTTAATATTTTTGAAAGGACCTTTCGTTAGTCGCTTATACTGGAAAGAAAATCACAGGTTAAATTTCAAGGCATGGCACACATTTAGGAAAGATATTGTTCTAGCTAATGCAAAAGACCGCTTGTGATTTGAATTTGTAAACGCTGAGCTATGGCTTTTTAAAAAAACACCTAAAAACGCAATTACCCCCTTAAGGCCGATTCACACGCTGCGATTTTACAGCGATTTTGCCGTAGCGTTTTTGCCGCTGCGGCAAAACGCTGCTTGTCGCAAGCAAAACGCAATGTCTGAACAGACGCAGCGTTTTTAGTGCGGAATGCCTGCGTCTTGAATTTGCCGCAGCGGTTTAAACGCCAGACTGCAATTCGACCTGCGGTTTCATTGCGTTTTGATGCTACGTTTGTGTTGGTTTAAACAATTTTTAAGTCAGGTCAGGCGATGCAGCAGAACGAAGACGAAAAGTGCCAGTCACTATGGGACGAAGTTCGACGAAAAATTAAAAAATGGCATGTGGAGTCTGCCGCCCAAACTGCAAGCCTTGCAAGCCCCAGATTCCTGCGACCACTAAGATTTTGTGACAAGTGCTGATCAAAACAAAGGCACTTCGACGCCGTTCCTTCCAAAAAATGGGCCAAATTCACCAGAATCGTCCAATTTTTGACCTTAGGCTTAGGCTTAGGGCTTAGGCTTAGTAAGGGGCTAGGGCTAAGGCCGATTCACACGCTGCGATTTTACTGCGATTTTGCCGCAGCGTTTTTGTCGCTGCGACAAAACGCAGCTTGCCGCACGCAAAACACAATGTCCGAACAAACGCAGCGTTTTTAGTGCGGGATGCCTGCGTCTTGAATTTGCCGCAGCGGTTTAAACGCCAGACTGCAATTCGACCTGCGATTTCATTGCGTTTTGATGCTACGTTTGTGTTGGTTTAAACAATTTTTGCTTAGCACTTTGTCATTTTTTTGAAACAGTGAAGACGCAGCAAACTGACCTGCGAGACGCACTAAGGCCGCAAAGCTTGTTCAGACGGTGCGTTTCGCTTGCGACACCCTGCGGCTTGCGTTTTGCGTCAAAATCGCAGCGGCAAAAACGCACCGTGTGAATCGGCCTTTAGGCTTAAATTTTCAAAAATTTTCACCGATACAGTCGTAATATCAGTCTTAAGTTTGATCATCATAACGTAACTTATAATATTATATTTAATTCAGCTTTGTTTCCAAAATAATCTGCTCATTTATACCAAAAAATGTTAATTTTTCAAAATATATAATAGGCGAAATATGTATCGTTAAACTGAGCTCACATATAAATTGTTATATATTGGTTCTTTTTGGATAGACAATAAATTAATTACATTTTTTGAAGAAAAATAGCCATTTTTAGTTAAAAGGAGCAATTTTTAATAATGAAGAATACCATAAATACGAATTCAAAACGTCACTGCTGCTCACTGCTCAGCATCACGCTGGCGCTGACAGCCAATTTCGGTTCAAAGGGGCAGCTTTATTTATGATTCCACAGTAGCAAATATCCTTTTATTTGATGCAAGCAACTAAGACTAAGCCTTTCCTAGCCCACCTACTAAGCCTGAGCCTAAGCACTAAGCCTAAGCCTGAGCCTAAAGGCCGAATCACACGGTGCGTTTTTGCCGCTACGATTTTGACGCAAAACGCAAGCCGCAGGGTGTCGCAAGCAAAACGCACCGTCTGAACAAGCTTTGCGGCTTAAGTGCGTCTCGCATAGTTTGCTTGTTTGCTGCTGCGTTGCGTCTTTACTGTTTCAAAAAATTGACAAATTGCTCCGCGAAAATTGTTTAAGCCAACACGTCCGCAGCGTGAAAACGCAATGAAATCGCAGGTCGAATAGCAGTCTGGCGCACAGTTTAACACGGGGGGGGGGGGTCTGGGGGGGGTCCGGGACCCCCCAGATTTTTGATTTTGGTACAAGGGCAAGCAAAATTAAAGCCACGGTACAAGGGCAAGCAAAAATTTTCTAAAATTTGCTTTTAGATATGGGATTTTTTAACAAATTTATGCTATTTTAACTACATTTTGGTCAAAATTTTCAAAAATTGTCAATTTTTACGCCAAAAATAGGTATTTTTAAATATAAGGTTTTTAAATAAAATAGGTATGGCCACATTTTTAAAAAAATCGGTAATGTTTGGCCAAAACACGGTCACTTTTTGTCTTACTTGGTACAAGGGTAGTCAAAATGTCGGTACAGGACCCCCCCCCAGATTAGACCTCCATGTTAGTGTATGGTCTGGCGTTTAAAACGCTGCGGCAAAATCAAGACGCAGGCATTCCGCCCTAAAAACGCTGCGTTTGTTCGGACATTGTGTTTTGCGTGCGGCAAGCTGCGTTTTGTCGCAGCGACAAAAACGCTGCGGCAAAATCGCAGTAAAATCGCAGCGTGTGAATCGGCCTTAGCCCTAGCCCCTTACTAAGCCTAAGCCTAAGCCTAAGGTCAAAAATTGGACGATTCTGGTGAATTTGGACCATTTTTTGGAAGGAACGGCGTCGAAGTGCCTTTGTTTTGATCAGCACTTGTCACAAAATCTTAGTGGTCGCAGGAATCTGGGGCTTGCAAGGCTTGCAGTTTGGGCGGCAGACTCCACATGCCATTTTTTAATTTTTCGTCGAACTTCGTCCCATAGTGACTGGCACTTTTCGTCTTCGTTCTGCTGCATCGCCTGACCCAAAAAAGCGATGAACTGGGAACACAAAAAAATTATTTTCGAACACAGTTTGATGAATTGGAGATTTATCGCCTTATTGGGAATTTCGGCTGTTGAAATTGAAAGCAATCAATCAGTCGATCGCCAAACTTATGAGCGTTTTTAAGCTCAGGTTTAGCTGTCTTTCATTATTCTACCCACACTGCTGCCCTTGGTGAAAAGGATTTGTTTTAATATATATATGATGATTATTTTTATTCCCTTTCAGCTTATGTACATAATCAGTTTGTTTGGTGAATTCAATTTCATTTTTTGTATTTCGCTGTCGTAGTTAATGATGTCTGACACAGAAGAGACAGGCGCAGAAATAACAATAAAAATCAAAACCACGAAAGACACATACGAAGTTAAAATCAAGGAGGAAGCTACGGTCAAACAGGTATATATAAAGTTTTAATTTTGTTTTCTATATAATATTTCATCATAATATGTGTCCTCCTAAACCGGCTTGAGGCTTGACGCCATTTTTTCATTGTGCCTTTTGTATTTGTTTACCTGTATATAACCAGTTTAGTTAGATTGTTTTTGATATTCTTGTTTGTCACTGAAAAAGCTAATTATCGTGCAGTGAAATTGAAATTTGTCTGTTTTTCAGTTAAAAGAACAACTCACAGAAAAAGTTTCAGCCCCCTTGGAACAGCTGTGTTTGATTTTCTCTGGAAAAATTCTAAAAGATCATGAAACGCTAAAACAAATGGGTTTGTTGTTATCTATACTGTATATTTCTGAATTCAGTATTCACCTACATGAGTAGTGTGAGTAAAGCCTGGTTCGTAGTAATCCGTGTCTTTATCTTTTTGTCCTTAAAGCAGTACCAAGAAAACAACTTGGCAAATGAGTCAGCTTCGTACACATAAAATATTGGTTTGAAGTCATATTCGTGTACAAAAAATTAGACGAAACAATACCGTCTCTGCTGCACAGTAACTGACAAAAAAGGCCGGTTCACACAAGGCAAAACGCGCAGGCACCGCGATTTTCAGGCAATCTGCAAGCAACGCGCGCTGCTTGGAAGCTGCTTGCAAAAATACGTTCATACGAGGAAACGAGGCAATTATCAGGCAACCGATCAAGAGGCAACTTGCAGGCAACAGCCAATCAAATTTGAATTTGAGCCCACCTAAATTTCAAACTGGCGGTTGTTCTATGTGTTTTTAGACTAAATGAATGCATTAGTACTTTTTGTTGTATATTTATGACTCGACGTTCAGCAAAAGGTCCGAGTTTAAAAAAATGGGGCACAGATTGGTCTTTAAGAGAATTAATAATCAAATCACACAAATTCGATGCTCAGAGTCAACCGTTTTCAGTTTTCCTCAGTCCTGCTCATTATATACTATTATAGAAGACAATGTAACGAAAGGAAATCCTTAATGGCGCAGTTGAATATACATAGTTTTCAGGGCACCTTGGGAAAAAAAGCTGTAGCGAGAACGTTAAAATCTGATTGGCTGTTGCCTGCACGTTACCTGAAAAAGTCGCGCACGTCGCGACTGAAAATGTTTAGTTGCCTGATAATCGCCTGCACGTTCACACGAAGCTATTTTAAGCAACGCGCGTTGCCTGGTGGTTGGTTGCTTGGAAATCGCCTGCAAGTTGCCTCGTGTGAATCGACCTAAATTGGTCTTGTCCGTGTACCCTGTCCCTATGTTCTCAAGAAAAGTCTGAAAATGGGCTTGAGCCCAAAAGTGGACAAGGTTTTACGGAAAAGTTTGTTATAAGAAAATTTTGGGGACCCCCCCCGAGCCCTGACCGACCAAATTTCCCGAAACCCACCCACCCCCCTTAAACATGTATGACATTGTGTTGTATTTTAGGGATCAAGGATGGACTAACTCTTCATCTAGTCATCAGGACTGGATCTGGTTCTCGAGGCCAGACTAGTAGTCCGTCAGCAAGTACTACATCGGTGAGTGGTTATACGTATAAGTACACTGGTCCGTAATGAAGTTATATAGTCTTGTAGTTATGATACTTTAGTACGATGAGCGTTTCATCTGAGGGGGGTGGGGGGTATTGTATTCACGTAGATTATGCATTTCCCGATACTCTTTGGATGGGATATACATTATGGCTAGTTTTTAAGTACCATGGTTTTACGTGTGCTTATTATTAGGGATG
>JASANF010015010.1:0-68157 GCA_030248245.1 Trissonchulus sp. WLG1_4
AGAAACGACAAACCTATTTGCCGCAAAAATTTGAAAAAATAAAAAAATTATTAAAAAAATAAAAAACCCAATCTGGCCGAGCTGTTGACCACTGCCCCGAAAATATTGCCGATTTTAGTCAATTTTTCAAATCCATTTCTTAGATTAAACTTGGATTCACGAAAACTAACTGTCATTAATTCTCCCTAAATTAAAAAAAGTTTTTTTTTACTTTGGACAAGATTTTTTGATCCAACTCTGCAAAAAGGTAGCAAAAAACGTTTTGTAAAAAACATCAAACCTCCGCCTGTTATTTCTCATTTACAATTAATAGATTACGCTAATCACCCATTTGAAATAAATCAATGAAAGGAGATAGACATTGATAAAGACATAATATTATGGGGACTCGTTGTTCCTACAAAACATTGAGACAAAAAGTTGAGAAAATATAGCAATAAGGTTTCCAGAGTATGAAGTATGCTATGAAAATCTGACCAATTAAAACATAGGAAATTTGTAACAAGACAAGACACTCTGATTAGCTACATCATTTTCGCGCAGTGGGGCCAAAGTCTAATGGAATTCACAATGATAATCAATTTAAGAACTATTTGGAGAAAAAAAATTGAAAAAAGAAATGGAAAATCTTTTAAATATCTGGAAGATATCTTACAAATTCAGACTCTAAAAATTACACACCAATACATAAACTTCCAAGTGTAACTAATGAAAACATACACATACGGTACATTTTACACGTTCGGACAATTTACACCATGACTGCACCCAGCTTTGTCAATAATCGGCAACCCAATCCAAAATCATGAGCAAAAGCCAGGAAGCACACAAATGAGACTGGTCAAATAACAATTACAGACTAAATGGTCAATAGAAGGGTCAATTCATACTTACAGCTGTATGTCCGTTCAGCCGGCAAAATTACAAAGAAATCACGTCAGTAACTACATTTTATGCAATACTGGCGTGATTTTTTTGGTCACTTTTGCCCCAAAACCCGTAAACGGAAGTGCGACTGTAAAGCCCGGCTCATGCTTGTCCTTACGGACACAGAGACAGGGACAAGGACAAGTATGAACCAACTCGGAGCCTGGTTAATTATCGTCCTTATTCTTGACTCTGTCCTTTTATTCCTATGCCAATCCAAAACTGTCTAACCAATTATGGCTTTTTTGCACAAAAAAATGGGGTCACGTCCATTTTATATGCCAAAAAATAACAGAAAATATTATTCTGTTCTCTCGTTTATTCACAGCAGCTGGTTGAAACTTGTCCTTATCATTGTCCCTGTGTCATAATTGACGAAAATGAACCGGTCAAAAATGAATGAAATCTTGATGAAGACAGTTTTTGATAGGAATCATATTCATAGCTTCAAAAACAATTAATTTCTGGATGAAACTAAATTAAAAGTTTTCTTCAATGTAAAAATCGTCCAAAACTGAGAAGAAATAATGATAACTGATTATTATAATGAATAGTTGACGAAAAGACGCAAGTAATTGGGATATTATGCAGTTATTATAGCACATTAGAAAATTACCATTTTCAATAAAACAAAACACATTAACATCACAATTATATTATGTAAGTTCAAGAAACAAGAAGACAAGAAAGAAAAAACAAAAAGTATTGGAAGCGAAAGCAAACCCGAATAACAATTAAAATAGCACACGGGGTGTGGTCAAAGAGAGATTAACATGAGATTAAATACAGATTAACATTGGAACAATATTGGATTAAATTAAAAAATTCATCGGAACACATAAAAATTCATCGGAACACATCGGAACAATAAATAGTAATTTAGACAAGATCTAATACAACTCAATTTCTAAAGCATTCATAAGCACAATTTTTATATTTATTAAAACTGAACTAATCGGACTGCCTTAAAAAAATACCTACACACTGAAAAAGCTGCATTTTTCGTTAATTCATTTCAGTGCCTTAATCTATCAAATCCGATTAATGCAGCCCGAAAATTAATTCTTAAATGGCAAAAAAACCCAACTTTAAGGGCCGATTCATACGAACAGCCGCATGTCTGTATAGCCGGCAAAATATCTATATAATCAGGCCACTATTGTGGCGTGATTATCCCAGTAATTTTGCCGGCTGAACGAACTTACGGTTGTAAGTATGAATGGACCCTAAGGATGGATTTCACAAAGGTGGTTTTATAAAACCATGGTTTTACACACGCTTTCAATAGTTTCGTATGATAATAATTTCATTACGAAATATCGCCTGATTCGCTACGAATTTCGTATATTTTCTTAAACCATGGTTTTAGTTCAGTTGAAATTTCAGCACAGCAAGTCTCTAATCTACAGAAAGTTTAGCTAAGCTCAACCACGGTTTAAGCAAATCTGCGAAATTCGCAACGAATCAGCCAATAATATTACTTCATAATAAAAAAATTATGTGCAAATCATAAATGAAAACGTGCGCCAAACCATGCTTTAGTAAAACCACCTTTGTGAAATCCACCCTAAATGGCCAGCCTGATATGGTGGGGAGGGGGGCGGGCTGGAGATTCTAGCAGGATCGGGTCTTTTGGTGTCTGGGCGACTTTGGTCTGGTATAGAGGCTGTCGTCGGACAAAGATGAGCGCATGCGGGGACACTGGCGAAGGTGAAGGTTCTCCGCTGAGCCTAAAAAACCACATTTATACTGGATTATGGGGATTAAACGGGTTAATTTTGGGTCCAAAATAATAAAACAAAAAACAAATGGGATTAGGCGGATTAACGGGTTAACTTTAGGTCAGACTAAACGGATTGAGCCATGTTACACTAGCAACCTAAAACTGCCAGCTGAGGCTAGTAAGTTCTTATTTCAAACAGAGTCGTGGATTAGAAAAAAAACTAATGTTTAAAAATGACATTTCTTCAGACTACTCCAATTAAGCAAAAACAAAAAATCAATTGACCTCAAAGGCGGA
Source organism: Trissonchulus sp. WLG1_4 (assembly GCA_030248245.1). Lineage (NCBI taxonomy): Eukaryota > Metazoa > Nematoda > Enoplea > Enoplida > Ironidae > Trissonchulus > Trissonchulus sp. WLG1_4. The sequence goes on from JASANF010015010.1 coordinate 2,948, forward strand.
TTCAGGATGAAATTTTTTTAGGGGGGGGAAGGTAAAGAATAAATTTTCAATTTGAATTCTCTGCAATTTTTTTTTCATTTTGTGTTTTTTAAAAAAATTCTAAAATCAACGATAGCTGTTTACAGATACAGACTTTGGCAAAATACATCCATCTGCATATATTTGCTTGCAAAACTGCATGCAGATAACATAGCCCTTAAAAAGTAAAGTTATTCAAGTTACTAATTTTAAGTTATTATAATCTACTCCAGTTAGTCTTAAAAATCAACAATATTATACACAGGTTGAATAATCTCACTTAATTCTAAAATCCCAGTCAAATACGTAAACTGAGAATCTGCCAACTGACCTAATCTGTGAGCGATTTCGGACATGGTGATGGGAGGGCTGAAGGGAATATAGGATTTCCGGATGCAGTACCACAACAGCACCGCAAAGCACACGCCCACTATCTGAAAACAAAGCACAGACTGTCTGGTGCTGTCATACTTACAGCCATGTTGGCCGGAATGCAAATCGAACGGTTTATTGCATCAAAGCTGAGAATAACTGACCTAAACTAATTAGGCTCAGGTTCCAAATCGGTTTGAGCGTGCTGCACCAATGAAGCTTAGTGCAGTTGGCGCTATGAACATATTATTTAAATTAAGGTTTAGCTGCAAGGAAGACGCTCATTTCAATAAATAAGACTATCGTATCGTGAATTAGTAACAAGAAGTTACCATACAAAATGTAAACTCTTACAACGCATTACAAAGCTTCGACAGTACAGATCATATTAATAAACTGCAGTACCTCAACGGCGAGAGCAATGCAATAGCATCTGATGCAGCCCTATTATGTACTCTTGGTACTACACGGTCGCCATTGTTGTGATGTATATACCTTAACGGCGAGAGCAATGCAGTAGTATCTGATGCGGAACTGCTCGATGTCGTAGAGCAGACAGTTGGTGGATCGCTCGCCGCACACCTCGTTCCACACCAGACACGTGCTGTCAATCACGGCCCCAAACACCACCGGAGACGGAATGTAGCCTAATAACAACACACAAGCCAATACGTCCATATGGTAATAAGTTCATGTGTTAATCAGTTCATAATGTTAACAAGTTCATATAATATGTTAATAAGTTCATGTTAACAAGTTCATATGTTAGCAAGTTCATATACTGACTGACACGTTAATAAGTTAACTCATTCAGACCAAACTGGTCTGATTCAGAAAGTCTGAACAAGCTTGTTCTTAATCATAATCTTAATAAGTTCATATATGTTGACAAGTTAATTCATTCAGACCAAACTATTCTGATTCAGAAGGTCTGCCTAAGCTTGTTCTTAATGACAACAGTCTCCCTTACTGCAGAGCCTGAGCATCACCACTTGGAATCCTAGCGCAAACGCTTTCTCTTCCTCCGTCACGGCCCTGAAAAAAAAAAAAAGTCTGTGCAGGAATTTTTGCAAATTGGCACATCATAAAAACTGCGTATAAACATTTTTAAACTGCGTAAATTTGAGGAAATACATTCCATCCATCCACACTGAGCGAAACAAAACCATGTGATTTCACTTCGAAAAGAATATCAGTCATCAAGAGTACAGCAAACCACGCCAGAACATGTGATTTCATTACGAAAACAACGAATACATCTATTTCATCCATCAAGAGTACAGCAGGCCTTAACATAATTTCATCCATCAAGAGGACAGCCAGCCTAACCGGAGGGTGATCATGACACTGGGCATGTGAGCCATGGATCCCAGCAGGACCAGGAAGAATATCAGCATCATGAAGGGCACGAGCATATTGCAGGGGTTGTGGCAGGGGCCGGCGCGGGCCCAGGGGGGAGGGGGGTCGGCCAGCGAGTCGTTAAGAGTAGGGCCGGCGCCCACACACGCACAACCGTCAAATTCCTGCAACCAAGAGTACATAATACCAAGAGTACATAATAGCGTCTCACTCTATATAGAAGAAGAGTGAGACACTCTTCAGCCTGCCTGTGTTCTAGCAAAGGCAGATGCGCTGGTCGTTTTCAGGCTACATGTTGACATTCTGCGCAACATATGGCTGGCCAATCAGCGCGTAGATTCTATGCGTAACACACTTTAGTATATAATCGCTGATGCGTTGATAAGCATTAAGATAGAGATAAAAGCTTAATAACTCATTATTAATTCATAGTCTGCTTGCAAAAACATTAAACAAGGTTTGCAAATACTTTTAGGGATATTCTGGCAAACTTTCAGCGAAATTGATTGAGAAACTTTTGAGATATAAACTTTTCTGAATTTCTTAAAAGTTTCTCAGTCAATTTCGCCGAAAGTTTGCCAAAATATCCCCAAAGGTGTTTGCAAACCTTTTTTAATGTTTTTGCAAGCAGACTATAAATGAATAATAAGTTATTAACCTTTTATCCCTATCCCGTTCTATAATTGCAGCACGTGCAAAGGCGTCTGCCAATCAGTGAATAGGAGCTCGCTTCTGATTGGCCAGGCACATGTTGCACAGAATGTCAACATGTAGCCTGAAAATGACCAGCGCATCTGCCTGTGCTAGAACACAGGCAGGCTGGAGAGTGTCTCGCTAGTCTTCTCTATAGAGTGAGATGCTATTATGTACTCTTGATAATACGATAATATATATGACCCTCCCATGTGGCTACGCCCTTGTATAATAGTACTCTTGCTGCAACACAAGCCTTACATAAATATTAGGATTCAGCTTATGGAGATTGCCAATGGCTGACCAAACTAGAGATGACCCGGTTACGGTTTCAAATCAATGATTCGGAACTGATCAGGTGACCCTGTTTCATCACTGTAGCCATAGGATGAAGTAAATCAGGCGCTACGGCAACAACAATACGGTCTATCTCATGCCACAGTGAAACAAATATACTCGATTCCTACAGTCATAACTTGCTAATTCACGACAAAATACAAACCGACCAAATATTTTGCCATCAACAATACAGCGAGTAGCTGCCAAAATCACGCCACCTGCTTTCTCTCAGTGTTCAATTCTAGTTTTTGATCAACCTTCAAGATCCCCAACCTTTTCGGTGGGCCCGTAGAATTCCTTCTTCTTCGTGGTGCAGCCAGCAAAACAGGGCGAAAAGTAGGTGCGTTGGTCAGCGCCGCAAATAGGCTGCATAGCCTGCAGGGGACAGGAGCAGTTGGCGTTGCAGCCAGAGTACAGTTCCTGAGTCCGAACCACTTTCACGCCGCTGAAACAAACACAATCTTTCTTGACATGCGGTGTAACTTCTACTGGCACATTTAAATATTTCTGGAGTTCTATAGAACGGTCTAATCTAAAATTAGATTCGAGTGAATTCAAGTTAAGTTTAGTTGATTAATATGATCACATCACACATTACATCACATAATGCCATCAGAAGTACGATTTCAGCAATGTATAGCAGAAATTGCAGTGAATTTTTTTCAACAGATTTCCAGAAGTATCAAGATTTTGAAGATCTCAATAGTTTTTAAATTTCTACAGACAAATCCTTACGAACAATTTTTCATTAAAGTCTGACAAGAAAAATCTGCGCCGCTTACTTATTCTAGTGGCATGACTTCTGCGACTACTTGCTGTACTCTTCTCTTAATAGTCAAAATCTATTCTTTTCCTAACGAAATCACATGTTTCGTCTTAAGTGGTGCAACTATTTTTTGTCAGACTTTAGTAGTATATATAATATGTCCACTTAATTCACGCAAACCGCACAAACTTTAGTCCAATACAAATTATAATTATCAATTAGTATCAACTATTAATCCACCTCAAGTCCAAGTCCAAAATAGATGGCGGACTGGGGGTTCTAGTGGGCAGTAGAGTATGGTCGGACGCGGGCAGGCTTTGTACGGTATCCGCGTAGGGAATGGTAGCGCCGGCGACCTGGAGATTGGGGCAGCCGAGGAAAAAGAAGACGGTGAAAAACAGCAGCACCACCACGTTGATCAGAACGAGAAATCGAGCCGTGCCCGCCAGATGGAATTTCCAGCGTTTCAGAATCCAGCCGCCCAGAAAAATGCCCACACAGGCGCCTGGCACGGCCACTGAGCCTGAAAATAACACGAGAGTGGTTTGGATCGGATCAAAGGGATTAGAAGAAAAGAAGAAGAGAGAAGAAAAATTTACTTCAAATAATAACATCAAATAATTAGTGTTAGATTGATTCGGACTAAAGGGATTTGTGTTAGGTTGGATCGGATTAGAATTAATGGTTTAGTCGGACTAAGTCTGATCGGAAGCACGGGATTAAAGGAATTTAGTTTAGTCGGACTAAGGATGGTTAGGAAGGACGGGACTAAAGGGATTTAGTTTAGTCGGGCTAAGTTGGATCGGACTAAAGGTATTAATCGTTACTCACTGAATTGGATCGAATTAAAGAGATTAATTAATCTAAGTCCGACTATGTCTGTTAGGATTAAAGGGATTTAGTTGAGTCGGATTAAAAAATATATTTTAATCCGTCTTATATGTAGTTGGATGATGTTTTATTGCCAGGATTCTGAATTTGCTTTTACAAACGCATCTAGCATACCGTAACTGTAACGCAAGTTGGCGTAACGTAACTGTAACGCAGGCTAGCATGACATAAGCTTAACGCCAACGATAATGCAGCTGACCTAAATTAGTGCACCTGTATTGCAATTTAACAACGTACGTATCTGCACTGCAACTACAAAAAATAACACTTATATATATAAGTAACCGTACTATAATTTAACGTAACTACACGTGACACCATCCACAACCGTAACACTAAAATCACATTTATATACCAGTGAGTATATTGGCAGTGGACTTTGATATGCGATACTGGGTTTCCAGGTATTTGGGCAGAAAGACGGTTAGCCCGGAAACAATAAATAAGTCCAGACAAGCCCAGGCGGTCATGACCATGTAGACGCTATTGCGCATCAGACGGCACAGGGACACCGGGATATCTGCAAAGATAATCCGGTTAATCTGCCTAATCCGGAAACGGATATAATCTGGCTAATCTCTTTAATCCCAAAACGGATATAATCGTACCAATGAAAAGAAAACCGCTAATCTGTCTAATGCCAAAACGCATATAATCCTGCTAATGAGAAAGAAATTTCTCAAAACTTCTTTCACATAATAAGTCAAGTCCAGTTAAGTCTTATCTTGCAAAAAACGATGCTCGTCGTGAGCCACCTTCAGGGGAACATTTCTGCACAGTGTGTACTGTATATAATTATAAATAATTACAAAACAGTACTCTTGACAGCCAAGCCACAACCAGAAACCCGCTTACTCCTGATGCTACGTCCATACTCCATACTCCGACGAAGCGTCCGAGCTTATGCTGGGCGTAAGCCACCGTCAGAGTAATAATTTGCACAGTTGTGTATACCGTATGTATATAAATAAAAAACAGTACTCTTGACAGACACGCCGTAACCAAAGACCACTTACTCCTGATGCTCCGTCCATACTCCGACGAAGCGTCCGAGCAAATGCTCGGCGTGGGCGCTCGACTCAGTTGAGAGTCGGGAGTGATGGTTCCGGTTCCGGTGCCTCCCAGGGTGGTCTGGGGTTTGACCTGGCTGGCCCGGTTCTGAGCTGCCTGCTGTTGTTGCTGCTGAGCTGAGCCCGGCGCGCCGGGAATGTGTCTGGGAAAGCAGAAAAATGGGACGGCGGAAATGAAGTAGAGAGCGCCGCAAAGGAGGAAGCCGGCCCACCACCGGCCCACCCAGCCCGGAGAGCCTAAAACAAGGAATGACTGAAATGAAATTATTTTACTCACGGACACCAAAAATTCATTTATTTATTTATTTAGCAAAACTAGCCAACAGAAGCTATATATTATACAAATACACAAAACGATAAACAGATTTCAAAAGAAAACAAAATAAAAGAACAGAAAATGAGAAAGTGGAAAATCTCATCCAACTCAACGCAGTCTATAACAAACCTTTGTAGCAAAACTTATTGTCCGCTCCGCTCAATCTTGTTCAAAAAATTTCAGAAGTGGGTGAATGATCATGAAAACTGTCATCGTCATCGGAAACACATTGTTTTCTAATCCGTTAAATCCAGTTTAGGAATCGCCGATGGTTTAAAATCGCCTAAGTTGCTTCATTAGCAGCCTAATCGATTGCTAATTATTGAGTGCTGAAATCAGGGCACTGAAACTAAATCTCTCTAATTATCGCCGACTAACGTTTGTTCAACGTTCAACCCCAAAAGAATGCCAAAACGTTAGCCAAATTATTCAAGCTTAAAAACCTCTGCTCCTCTCCTTCCCCATTATAGATGCAACAGCGTCAAAATTTGGGGCCTCAAGTTTGGGGACCCTCCCCCTGATCGCCCAAAATTACCCAAAAATGTTGCGAAATCCAGTAAAATTTTCCTTAAAAAGTGTCATTCTTACCAAATTCTGTTCGAATTTTCGGGACCCTCCCCGCGGCCCCCCGATTTTGGAAGGTCCCCCCCATTCCCCCCTCTTGATGTATGTGCCCCGTCGACCTTTCACACCCTCAGATTTCGTTAGCTGCTATATATAAGTGCCAATGTAGGCCAAACAGGTGTTTCAAAGTTCTCTACTTGCTACGAATGCAAAAGCTAATTACGATTACAAACTCCCCCATCTGAAACAAATACGTAAGATGATCGATACAAATCAGACTAATCAATCAATTATTGTGCAAATCGAGTTCAAAAACTCACTAGACTTGGTCTAGACGAAAGCTAACCCAAGATTTTGATTGATGGGCAAGTCACTCTAAAGCCCCAAATGGTAACCTGACCCTTCGGCCTTCAGGTAGACTCGGACCTCGGTTGCCGAAAAAATTATTTTTAATACTTATTGATTATGATTATAGATTATAGAATTTTAATATTTCTGAAGCCAAATTTGCTCCTGACGTCCAGAAGAAATCATAAAGTGGACTTTTTTTACTAACTTTAGAATTTGACAATAGTTTTTCACGTATTGAGGCACATTTCAATGTTCCGAAAAGCAAGTAGCAAAATTTGATTCCATTGTTCAAATTAAGCCACGCTTACGTAATATGTATAAACTTACAATGGTTTCATACTCTCCAACACTGTTACATAACATCTATTATAAAGGGCTCTAGCACAGTAGCATGTCTATTATACCAGTACTTGTACTTTAATATATTTACAAACAATGAGAGTCTATATAAATATCGCTCGCTCAATTAGAAACGTGTTTATCGCCCCAAAAACTGATACAGAGACCACCCAAATTTACGCAGAACACAGCGGGCGGCCCTTGAAACGTCAAAAAGTCATAAATTTCGCATCAATTAGTCGACCTGTGTCAATAATCCAAATAATTATGGCTGGCTACCACAAACTTGACCACCACGTGTACTAACCAGAGCTGCACTTCAAAAGCCTCACCGGCCGGTGGTCATTTCTGTTTTCACCCTAACAGGGGGGGTCATGCCAAAGGTCAAAGGTCACTATACTAAAAATATGACCTTTAACTTATTCATATGCTCAACGAATGCAGATTATATACGTTCGACTACGTATATACGTATGTTTAAGTAGTCTACTTAATGTCCCGATACTAAACCCCGAGCCCCCTACTAATTAGTAGCCATAGGTGCAAGGAAAACAGATAAGCAGTTGTTATCTGAGCAAAAGCCCGACCGCCACTGTGCATGTGGTGTCCAACAGGGGTCATAAAGTTGGGCACAAGTTGGGTGGGCCAGCCTCCCAGGGGTCAGAGGTCAGTTGTGCTCACTTGCGGGTCGGCTGGTGTTCTGCTGTGCTCTTGTCTAGCCGAGGTTTATATACTCCTGGTGCTCAGAAGCTACTCCTTTGCTCACGATGCCTGACTGGGCCATTGACCATTTTCTGCAGATGCAGACTAATAGTGCTCTTGGTATGTTTAATCCTATCCGTTATTATTTTTGTTATTATTTATATTTGTGTTATTTCTTTGTTTGTAAATATATACAATTATTTGCTCCCCTTCTGATCAGAGATCAGGACTCAGGAGCGATTCAAAAAAAATGCTGGGAGATTGTCAATGTATGAACGAATTTGATAGATTTTTCCAATTTCATGAAAAATAAGAGTATATTATATGTCATAATAGCAATATTTAAGGTATGCATTTTATAGCATTAGTGACAATTACAAAGTTATCGAGCTCTCAGAGTTACTACCGTAGGACAAAGGGGTGCTAAAATGATTTTCAAAAGTAAACTTACAATTTCAGCAAAATGTTTAAATGGCATATTATTTACTATTGCTGCTAAAAAGCTAATATGTCTGTGGAGTTTTATGAAAATTAGCGGTAAAATTGGGCAGTCATAATTTTAGCAGCTAGTTTTAAAGGGCCCAGTTAATGTAACCTGGAAGGTCGTAGTGTCGTCGTAAAATCTAACGAGGTCTTCGGTAAAACCGCAAACGCGTGGCAGTCGTGTTTATGAATCGTTTTTGTCAGAAAAAACATCTAAACAGTGCTTTTAACCAGTTGCTACAACACATGTGCCGCTGAATAACTCTGGGGGGAAAGACGTCAAAATTTTGCCAATTTCGAGGGGTGACGAGCACAGTTTAACACGGCGGATATGGGGTTATGAGGTTGAAGATGGGGGGGCGCCCCCCAAAATCGAGGGTGGGGCGGAACAGAGGGTACAGAACAATTTGGACAAAATTTAGTAAAAATGACGTTTTTTTAGAAAAATTTTACACAATTTTGCAAAATTTAGGGTATTTTTGGTCGAACAGGGTGGGATACAGCCCCAAATATTTGACCGGAGAGGCCACCGCCCACCCCAAAATTTTGACTCTGTTTAAAATTAAAATAAAAATAATACTATAAATAACTACGTAACTCTAGTATATAATACATCCTACGAACAGAACACAAGGATCGAAGAGTTTAAGTCATTTCGACGTCAAATTAATGAAACCCCACGCCACTAAATTACGCTTGGCCTATCCTAGTTGACGTGATTTCTAATTTTTTTTTGCTGACCGAATTAATCCGTAAATATGCACAATATGCTAGAAATATGAATCGCTCCTCCTCAAAATCATTACAATACACCCCCCTCAACAAAACGTCCAACTTTCAACCAATCAGCAACGAGCTGAGACACCTACCGTACCCCTAGTGTGACATGTGCGTGAAGGTATCTCATTAAAGTTGATTGCAGTACACTTTACTTACTTTACATCACTTCTTTGGCCCGCCCTTGTTAGCGCTACTAGCTTTCCATTAAGCTGAGCCGAACACACGATTTTCGGCTTACCTCAAGTCTTAATTTTAAGTTCCGCAATTTATGTGCATGTGAAAATTAAATCTTAAAATATGACAGATAATAGTGGTAAGTTAAAATAGACTATTCTACCTAATTTAACTGGCTACGCATCTGTCTACTTGTAACTTTAACTGTAACTACTGTAATTTTACTTGAATAACTTATTAATTCATGCTGCTGATTACTTAAATTTAAAAAAAAGCATTTCGTCTGTAACGGTCTCGCACTAGCACTTTATGAGTGCCAAATACAGAAATAGTAACAGGTATATTTCTGCTAACTTTTTAAAACAGGTGTTATAAAGTTTTTTCAATTCGTCCATGCTGGTTTAGATAATAAATTAGAATTACCGGATTAAAAATGTAGTTGGAGGGAAACTGGGGGAACATAAACGAGGAGGGGAGGGCGAGAGCCCGAGAGGACCCGGCATGTGCAAAACTGTCAACCAAAATATATAAATGTTGGCTCACGAATCACAAATGGTCGCTCAAGAACGGAAAATAAGAGGAAAAGTTGCTCCAAACGCCCCCGCAAATTGTTACCTGGCCAGTGGCCACCACAGTTTAACACGGTGGGTCTGGCGTCTGGGTCTGGGGGTCCGGTTACCGGTACCCTTTGGGTTTTGGAATAAAGGCATGCAAACCAGAGCCAAGGTATATATAAGGTCAAGCAAAATATCTATAAAATGTATTCTTAAATGTGGGCATTTTTGTCAAACTCATGCACTTTTATCTAATTTTTGGTCAAATTTCTCGAAAATAGCTAATTTTTACGCTAGAACACGGTGTTTTGGCCAAATTTTTTGAAAATTGTTGCTTTTTTCATTGAAACACTGTACTTTTTTGTGTGACTTGATACATGGGCAGTCAACATTCGGTACAAGACCCGCCAGAAGATACGCCCATGTCAACGTATGCTGTCCACGTATATGGATGTGACTAGTGACCTTGCCCAGTGTAGACGAGTGCCGTATCGTACATAAGCGTGAGGGAAGTTTTCACCCCCCCCCCCCAGTATGAACTTCTAATTCTACTAATCTACGTCTACGTCAGTATTAAAGTTCTTAACCAAGTTTCAAACGTGCTGCTATGTACAGCTTTTCTTTCTCATAGAATTCTGACCGCGGTAGCAAGCCATAAAAAAGGAAGAATAAAATTTGATTTAGAGTATCTAGACGTTTTTTCAGGTCTAATCTAATCTCCGTAGACAATCAGCGACTACTGACGGGACGGAATTTAATAGGCCGCGAAATTATGAGGTCTCTGCGGTGTAAAAATTCGCTGCAAAAAATGGCCCAAAAACTACCGACTAAGCAAAACAAACATTCGCCCTATGATAACCACCACCGATAACACCCCTCACAGAATAACTAGGGGGGGGGGCTCAAGGGTGGGATTATAGGTTGCATATATTTTTAATAACCGTAAGCAGCATAGGCTGATATTTAAGTAACTTCTACTTAACGTCAACCCCCCCCCATTCCTGCTACTAAGGGTTAGCTGTTACCCCCCAACCCCTAAAAAACATGGGGACGCCAACGGACACATTTTATGACAACCTTAAGTCAATTGACCAATTCACCGCCAAAAAAAACACACGCAAAATAACAAAAGGTTTTCTCAAAAACTGCTGTTGCCTGTTTTTTGCACGGCAACCACAGGTCTGGTTTCAATCCCACTTGCCCTTTATTCATACTTGTCCATAAGTCACCAAAAAATGTTTCTAGATACTGTCACAAATCATAGGGGGCCCCATACATGTAACGGGGTCAAAATTTCCCCCTCCGGCTAAATTTTGGAAACCCTCCCCTTGATCGACCAGAAATACCATAGATTTTGCAAAACTTCGTAACATTTTCCAAAAAAGTGCCATTTTTATTAAATTTTGCCCAAATTTTCGGGACCCTCGCCCCCGACCCCCTCGATTTTGGGTCCCCTTCATACATGTATGGGGGGCTGGTCTATCCCAGATTCCCAGGGTTGGTGGGAATCCCACTTTCGCTCCATCTAAAGTTGTAGACAGCTCCCGCACCCCTAACCCACAAAATCGCAAAAAACGGATACAGACAAATCCAATCTCAGTAGGGGAGCCCTCACTAGTCACTACCCCAGTCCATTCTTTTTTCAAAGACAATTTGTTTCGCTTTTTCAACAAGTTTTGCTTTACGGACAAACTGAAACTTATTACGGACAAGCATACAAACTTCCGTACTCCAGTATATAATTTGTAAATTTATCCAATTTCAAGTTTAATGGTCTAACCTTAGTTAAACACAGAGTGAGTAGTCATTATGTGAAAGACTAACATAGCAATGAATGAATGAATGAAATTTAAGATTGGGGCTCTCGTAAAACATATGATTCAGTATCCTGTGAAAATTAAATTGTCATTGTTCTAAATTCCCCGGCAGTTAGTTATACCATAGCCCGCTGTAGTAGTGTCCGTTTATCTAGACCAGAGTATGATTCATGTAGGCACATCACTAATTTAAATATAAGCTTAAATTAACTAAATTGGATTAAATTATTCAGAAATCAACTGGATTAAATTAAATTTAGGAACTTTACTTACGGTGGACTGCACCAAATCGGATTGATTGAAGATTAGCTTAAACCGATTTAGCTCAGGTTTATAAAGTCCGCAGCACAAATGAAGATTAGCGCAGTTGACGCTTAAGATTTAGTTGAAAACTGAGGTTTAGCTCAGCTAAATTAGCTGAGATTTAGCTGGGATTTAAACCTGTATCTATTTAATTGGAGTTAGCTCCAGCTCCGAGTTAAATTACTCCGATTTGGTGCGGTCCACCGTTAGTACGTAGCTACTCATAGTTGCTTCGTCAATTTTGCGCGAAATATGCTTGATATGTAAGATAGTGCAACCTATTAGTTTCATTACCTTCAATTCAATAAATCATTCATTCATTCTATTTCACTAAATATAATGCTTTATATATTTCAGATTTTCTCTCATCCGGCATGCCACCCACGCACGCGGGACCCCTGAAAAGATCCCGGATTTGTTCCCGTTCCCGGGATCTGTGGCGTCCCTACTTGCCCGAGGACAGTCCCAAGTTACCCACCCCCATCCCCCTGTATCCCTCCCTCCCTCTCGGCTGGTTTGCCCCCGCCCCCCTCATTTTGCAGGGGGCTGCTTTGCTTAACGTGCCCCCCGTTTTTGGCAATCCCATGGAAAAACGCATGGACGATAGTCCCCCGCTAGTTATTCCGCGTGATACTGCTGCAGAGACAATTTGTTCACTTAAAGCTTACAAGTAAGCCCTTTAAACTTTCGAAGTTTGTGCTACCAAAAGTTACCAGAAATTTAGGACTGTAGGAGGACCCAGAATGCGTATTTCCACTTTGCAGTATAGTTTTCACATAGCAAAACTATTCATGAAACCATAACGGGGCCAAGATTTTGGGGGGGCCTCTCCGGCCAAATTTTGGGGACCCTCCCCCCCCAGATCGACCAAAAATACCCTAAACATACATGTATGAGGGGGGACCCCCCAAATCGAGGACCGGGGGGAAGGGTCCCCGATATTTGGGCAAAATTTCGAAAAAAATGACACTTTTTGGCGAAATTTTTAGAAAATTTTGCAAAATTTAGGGTATTTTTGGTCAATCTGGGGGGGAGGGTACCCAAAATTTGGCCGGAGAGGCCCCCCCAAAATTTTGACCCCGTTACATGTATGACCCTAAACTTTGCAAAATTTTTAAGAAATTTCGCTAAATAGTGCCATTTTTTCTAAATTTTGCCAAATTTTGGGGACCCTCCCCCCCCGGTCCTCGATTTAAGAGGGGTCCCCCCATCCCCCCTCATACATGTATGCATGAAACAGCTATTCATTTGTCTACAAATGTAAAAGTTGTTCTTACGGAAAAACGAACAGCGACAAGAAGTATGAACTAAGCTTAAATAATTCTGACGGAAAACAGGCTAATATCTACTTGGGAGATCAAAGGCGGACCAGATTGGTATTTTTCATGCACGGGCGTGGGTGGGATCCCTCAGCCCACATCCTGACACGGCCCTCCCCAGGTTTAGCACACCCCCCAGCATACATGAAACAGGTCAAACTTTTGAGGCGGGCCCTCCGGCCAAATTTTGGAGACCATCGCCCCTTGAACGACTAAGAAGATCCCAAATTGTGTAAAATTTTCCCAAAAAGTGCCATTTTTACTAAATTTTCCCCAAATTTTCGGGACCCTCGCCGGCCCCTCGAATTTGAAGGGCGGGGTCTCCCGTTTCACATCCCCTCCCCTTATACATGTATACCCCCCACAATCGCTCAGCTGCACATGTGCTTATACTATCTCTATATATTTCAGGTGCGGTCAGTGCGACAAGGCCTATGGCTCTGCCCCTGCTCTCAGCATGCACCAGCGAACACACGAGCGCGGCTGCCACTGTCCCGTCTGCGGCAAGACCTTCTCCAGACACTGGCTGCTGCAGGGACACCTCAGAACACACACTGGTCAGTATACTGCAGGATTAACTAGATTAGATTCGTCGAATTAGCTAGATTAGATTAACTGAACTAACTTGACTCGAAACGGAATCATGACAATATCGTAAAATTGTACACAGTTACATATATAACTCCTTTGTGTGAAATGCATAAACGTGCAGACTGTAGAATATGCTGCAATTCTATGTCGAAATAGCCTATTATAGCTAACGTCAGACACTCTGACCAAAAAATGTTGGACCCTCAAACAAAAAAGTAACATGTGTTCTCATTACGATAAGAACGAATTCCAAGCATCATAAGAGTACAGCGAGTAGTCACAAACGAACACCACCTGTTTGGTATCAGGGTTCAGCATTTTTTGTCACACTTTAGATTAGATTAACTTGAATTATAGTAGATTGATTAACTTGAATAACTCAACACTGAGCCACTGAATAACCCTGGACGGCTGAAACTTCTAGAACTCCTAAAACTTTTTCGTGTAGATTTGTGAAAGATGCTGCAATTGTACGTTAAGTTATTATAGCTACAGATTAGATTATTCGGATTTAAGTCTCAGACAGAGTTAAAGCCAGGCGGATTAACTATATTAGAAAATATTAACATTCAAGACTTGATTTCTCACTTTATTCATAATTTATCTACTATATTACATCATGACCAAATATAAGTCAAATCATTACTCAAAAAGTTATCACATTATATATATCACCCAAGACCCTCTATACATCACTTCTAACAAAGCTAAAAAAGTACGCGAAATGCGAAAGTGCATCCTCAAGTATGTAAATTTAATTGACGCACGTGTTTAACAAGTCCACACTATACGGTCTCCCTCTAAGCTCTAATAGCGGCAATTAGATCGGTCTACCCTTTTGATAGTTGTAATGAGGTGGCATTAATCTTTGCAAACAACACCCTCTATTGCTCGCACTGCCTGCTACCTTGGCGTGGTTACCGTAGGCAACTTTAAGTAAACTTTTTCGGCCACTTTCAAAGATTGATTTAATAGAATCCAAAGTAGGTATATACTAAATTTAAATTTATCTAGCTGCAGCCATGTTCATACTTATATGGTTTCACAGCGACAAATTTTGTTCATGCAAAAAAAGTATCATAATTATTAATTGGTCGAGCACGGTTTTTTGAGACTGTTAAGGGATAAGCTAGCATCATGTCTTTATTTAATCAGACAATTCTAAATTTAATCCTATAGATCTGATTTTAGGACTACTCTCAGGCTAAATTCGCCCTAGAGAAATAAGATACGATTATCCATGTAACCAATTACCATAAGCAGATGATAACTAGAACTACGTACTTTACATTATCGTATCTAAGCTCAGCTTAACCTAAGCGATCCTCAAAAATTCAGCTAACAAATACTTTTAAATTTCTCCTTCATTTGCCGCTAAAGCGACATAAGCCTGTAAGTATGAATCGACCCTTAACAGATGCAATTTAACAAGTCCCGACCACTGAACTTTGTCTTGCGTGTTTCGCCAATAAAATTGTCAAAATGTTAGTTTTTCCAGATTTTATTCCCCGCTCCAAAGGGTCACATCGGGCATATAAGTAGGCAATTTTGTGTCACAGTTGCCAAACTGCAGGAAACTGCAAATAAATTGTCCCAATTTATGAGCGGAATAAAGCTAGCTAGATTGCAGGTTGCGCACTGTCAAAGAGGCTACATCTCAAAGGTCTAATTGCAAGGGCGTAGCCAGGGGAGGGTCACGCTCCCCCATCTGAATTAAGGCAATTTTTTTCGTGGGCGCTGCTGCCTACAAGCCCCTCTCCCAACAGTAAGAAGAAAGAAAGAAAATTTACTTCATAAATAATGCACACGCGATTGAGTGGCTTTGATTTTGACACATTGAAAACAAAACTTCACGTCCAAAAAATTTTGACATCTGAGCACTACCGCACCAAGACCCCCCCCCCCCCGCAAGGCGCAATCTGCAGCATGTTTACTGACCACAAAGAATTACCGAGGTACGACCCCCCCTTTCAAAATTCTAACACTTGGCTAATTGCACGCTTGCATCTATGGTTAACCCGGGGAAAATCGAAAACTTCAGATACCAATAATGGATCAACTTCATATAAAAATAACATTTTTACCAACTTCTTTTTTTATTTCAGGAGAGAAGCCGTTTAGCTGTACGGTGTGCGGAAAAAAGTTTGCGGACAAGTCCAACATGCGAGCGCACGTGCAAACCCACTCCGGGCTTAAACCCTGGTCCTGTGCCCGTTGCGGAAAAGCCTTTGCCCTCAAGAGCTACTTGTCGAAACACCAGGAGTCTGCTTGTCTACGACCCCCCACGGTGACCCCTCTCTTGCCCCCTCCGATTTTCCACCTGCCTCCTCACCACCCCCATTTTCAACTGCACCCTGGCATGATTTAAATTCTACTTGTCGTCCGTAAACTAGTGTATTTGTCCGTAAAACCTGGTTCATCCTTGTCCTTAAGGCCACAGGGACAAATTTCGGTCACCTGCTGTGAAAAATTGACAAATGCGTTTCAGCTATTTCTTGAAGTGACTTCAACTATTGTCATGCAAAAAATTGGCATTATAATTGGCTATGCAGTTTTTCTAAAATCGCTTAGGGGCAAAACGACAAGGACAAGTATGAACCGGGCTTAAGGATGTTATTTTATTTTACCCGTAAATACGCTTATATATAACTGTTCTATGCTGTATTATTAACAAAAGTCATGTCAGTACTGCATAACATATTTTTACTGCATCTTACGTTGAGTTCTGAAGTCAACTCAGACAAATACTAGTGTATTTTACAAAAAAAGCCGTGACCAATATGTTTCGCAGACGTTTTTGAGCTACTAATAATGAGATTTCGATCCAGATTCTGATTTTGCTGTTCTTTTTTGTGATAAGTGTTGATTAATCATGTTTCGCTTGCTCGCTAGGGGCCTACTCTTGCCAAAGTGTACATATCTCTAACATTAGTTTCTAGTTATATCAGGTTTTGTATATTAATTGTATTATGCACAAATGTATACATTAGGGGGGGGGGGGGTCAGGACTTCCAAATCGAGGGTCTATATAGACTCTAGACCACATATGTAGAGCTGAGAAAATCTGGGGGGAACCGTTAACCAGGAGGCGGGCTGCTTTCTATTAGAATTTTTCCAAAAAATTTGCTCATTTAGGAGAGTGAAAACCGATCTAAGGGATGCGGGATCAGGGGTGGAGGGGGAGCGATATCACGCCCTTGTATGGTCGAGACCAGAGGGGGCTGATCCCAAAATTCTGATGGATGAGAATGGCATTATTTGTGTTTGTGAAATTTATAGTATTTTCGGTCAATCAAGGAACGGGAGACTGGAGGCATACTAAATTAGTTCTTCTAAATCAAGAAATTATAAGTATGTAGGAAGGAATTACTAGGTATTAATTAGTTAGGATTATAAATGGGTTAGTAGCATATTAGCATTTTGTAGATAATTATTGAAGCTTGTTAACTGCCTTGCTATGCCGGTGCTGTGTATATAATTACTCTCTCACACTCGTTATTGTCATTTATAAGTCATTAGAAAAAGAAATTGATATCGTTAAAAACTGCAACTTCCTTGCGTCACCAATGAAAAAAGTAGAATGGAAGTTTATAAATACTTCCAACTACATCTCATTTTTGCGCAACTAGTCAAGCGATAAACTCAATCGCATAAATTGCATTTGCATAAATCGACTAGTCCTATTCGTATTCGACTAGCCAACGATATACTATGCATGAAATCAACTATATACATTTGGGTCTTATCCAAAATTGGATTTATCGGATTAGATTTAACTTTATTTCGTCAATAACGCAGCATCAAGTGCACGCAATTAGCTGAAACTTGGCACACTTTTAGATAATCTATAATATGAGACGCGTAAGGCAAAATTTCAGCCGGATATTTTTATTTTCTGCTCTGTTAAAATCGCAAAATTAATTTAAATCTAATCCGTTAAATCCAATTTTGGATAAAGCCCTTAAATATTGTCTGTGTCGTACATATCTCTGCCATACAGTGCCATAACGCGTGTACAGTATTATGCCGTTGAATAATGTTTCATAGTTGTATAGCATGGTGATGTAGAAGTTGTCAACTTAAATATGCCTTAATCCGAGATCTAGCTAGTCTTTGTGTACATAGCATATATTTTGATTGTTTGCTGAAAATTGTTTTGTTCTATGATGATTATATAATTGCAATATTGCAACGGATGGGAGTTTTAGCTATTTTTGAATGCGACGGCTACAGACTTACTTTTGTCACCCAAAAACTGAATTTTGACATAGATTTCATATATAATCACCATTTTTTCAACATCCTCAGCTGTAAAAATTTTGGAGGGACACGAAACCCCTGTGTCTATCGGAAACCAAAGCATATTATATGTAGTAGGGGGGCTAGGAGGGAAGACCCCCCAAAATTCGGTCACGGGGGAAGGAGGGGGGTCCCGCCAAGGGAAAAAGAGGGGTGGTCCCGACGGGAGTAACATTTTGGCCAAAATCTGAAAAAATTGACATTTTTTGTGATATTTAAGCAATTTTTACCGAAATTTTCGCCAAAAATTGTCAAAATCGGTGTTTTTTGGTCAAAAAAGTTAAAAATTGTGTCATTTTTGGGAGAGGGGGGTCAAAAATGAGTTGACGCAGAGGAGGGGGAGTCCCTCCGTTTTCTGGAATCGCTTAGGAAGAAAACGATAGGGACAAGGACGAGTATGAACCGGGCTTTAGTTGTCGAATTAACATTTGATTAATAATTAATTTACTTGTAATTTGTTATATATGCCTGTTCTGTTCGAATAATACGTGTAATTATAAACTACGTAAGTCTGGAATAAAAAATGAAAATCAGTGGTTGTTGTAATGCCTATTGCGTAGTAACTGTGACGTCAGATTATTAATTCTAGTTTGTTTACTTTCGAATGACAGTAACCTGTAGTAACCGGACGGAAAAGTAAGACATAATTCATTATAGTGGAGACATAAGCCGCTACGTTTTAAATACGCCTGGTTGTACATACTGCTCACATGTTGTTAGGGAGGGGGGGCAGACCCCCAAAAATTCGGTCCCAGGGAGGAGAGGAGGAGTCCCGCCAGGGTTATGTAAATATTAAGGGGAGGAGGGTCCCGGCGCGCAGCAAACTTTCAGCCAAAATCTCTTTGGTGAGTGTATTTTAGCAATTAAAGAAGCATTTTTGCATTCCACTCCAAATTTTACCAAAAAATTTCATAATCCCTAGCTTTTGGTCAAGAAAAGTAAAAAGTGCGTCAGTAAGGGGGGTCTAAATTTAGCAGGTTCAGGAGAGTGAGTGAGTGAGTGAGTGAGTAGCTCCTCCACCAAGGGGGTACCCAAATTTTTTTTGCGGTTACATCATGGTATAAAATAACCACATCAAACAATGGCGGATACAGGGTTTTTTTGTGCAAAACCCTGTGCAAATGCACACTTTTTTAAAATTTTGCACACAAAAATTAAAATTTTGCACAATAATGCACACTGCCCGATGGGTCTAGGATATGCTGAAAATGCACTGTTTTTAATGCAAAATCGAAAAAAATTCTGGGGGCTGTCGCCCCCAGACCCCTGCATCTACTGACATCACTGGCGGCAGGTTTTTATACTGCGTTTTGGCAAATGGCGCATGATTTGCGTAATTGCTGTTCAAATTGCTAGAGGTTTGTTTTTTCTAAAAATCGTGTTACACGTTGTCAAAAACCATAACTCTCTAGCTTCCCAGACGTCCAAAAACTACGGCATCTACGTTTCTAAACTAAATTGTCTCACAAGTCGGGAGAATTGCTCCACCCAACCTGAAAAATTCCTAGATCTGCCACTGATATGATTTTATGTATATATTATAACGTAACAAGGGCATATACCAAGGGTAACGGAGGGTGTTGAAAACTTTTGCCCCAGAAATTTTTTCTTTGTAAAATTTTACACACAATTTTTTTACACAAAAATTTTACACATTCTGCCCCCTTTGAATTTTATGGCCGGCCTGTCCCAGATCTCAGCAATTACCCAGGTTCCTAAACAAGTGTTGATGAAATACTAAGTTTTTCAATGCAAAATTTATTTAAAAATGCTACAAAAACTCTTGGACTGCTGCCCCTAGGCCCCGCAATCACCAAGATTCGTCAACAAAGTGTTGTTTAAAGTTGCTTTTATAATGCAAATTTTATTTCAAAATTCCACGAAAGCTGTGGCTTTTGGGGGCTGCCGCCCCCAGACCTCCGCCCATTATATATGGCATACACATTTTTGCAAGATTAAGTCGAGGAAGGTAGGTCGGCTTCCCCTCGCTCAAAAAATTTCATGGATCTGCATTTGACAGCCATTGTGCTAATGCCAAGTAATTTCCAATATGTAGAATTTCAGCACACTAACATAAACATATCAGCAACCAGCAAGGGCGTACCCAGGGTGGACGGATGGTGGGAATCCCCGCCCCGTGATTTTTTCCACAAGGGTCCCGCCGTTGGTTTATATGGTCAGGCCGGAAAAATGTTCTGATACGTCTCCAATTGACCAATTTTGGCATAAAAATTAAAATTTTCCCCAATTTTTTTCTGGGGGCTGCCGCCCCCAGATCCCTGCGACTCGGTGGCTTACTAAGCCTTGTTATTACATATCTTTCATCAAAGCCTATTGATGGATACCCGAGTACATTATGCTGCATTTACATTTCTACACGTAACACGAGTATATTATGCATATGCTACATTTACTTGTGTTATATACACTGTCTGATGTGACGTCACTTACTATCTTTTGTTTTAATTTTTCTATCGGAAAAAATTTCTGATACATACGTCTCCAGTTGACCATTGGGCCTAAAAATTGGGAAAACCCGCCAATTTTTTTCTGGGAACTAGCAGCCCTCAGACCCCTATATACACCTTTTTAATTAAATTCCCTAGTAATCTTGCGTTTGTAAGGCGTTTTATGCGTGTTAAAATTGCTAAAAAGTGCCTTTTCACCCATTACAAATAATTGAAAAGTCATTCCCTCCCCGGACATTTTTTCCTTGGTACGCCACTGATACGTACGTACCTCTAGAGGTATAAAAACGCGTATATTTGCTTCTATATAGGCGAAGAAAACACATTTACAGTTTGCACAGAAAAATAAAATTTTGCACACTAAAATTAAAATTTTGCACAATTATGCACACAAAATTTTTTGAAAAAAAAACTCTGGGCGGATATATATTCCGGAAGTGTTTTTTGCTTTGTACTTTCACACCCGTTGCCAGCTTACAGCCAAATGGTCACAAATGCGCAGCGCAGGATTTAGTATTTCAATTGACTGAACGCAAACAAACACAGTTGAAAAGTGCAAGCACCAAGCTATTCTTAAAGAACGTTCATTCAGGGTGATGAAGAAATTAGTCTGATCAACAAGTTTCACAATAAATATTAATTAAAAAGGCCAGCAGCCTCAGCTTGCAGTCGATATTATAAACGATTTAAGATTGAAGTGATTTAAGCAAGCCACTGCTAAGTGTGTAAGTTGAACTCTCTTGCCTTGTGACTAAAGATATCGGTTCGGATAACACAGCTGGCTGATTTCAACTGGTTTAGACTGTAATCCAATATGCTGTCTTAAACTTTCAACTAAAATAATATGTCCAGTTCATTGTTTACTTAACTTCCGTAGTACTGCTAAAACTCAAGGAAGACTGGGGAGTGGGAATAAAAGCTTCGTCTCAATAGCACAGTATATATAGCCAGTCGGGAAAAAAACCCACTGGAAACTTTTGGTCATATCCCAAGCAGGGTTTTTTTTGTGTAAAATAGGGTGTATTTACACATCGGCCGCCTAATTTACACAGCAAAAAAAAATACACACTGCTTTACACAGCCCCATTTTGCCCCAAAAGTTGATGAAACGGCTCTATTTTGGTTGTAAAAATTACAAAAATTCGCGAAGTGGCGATTTGTGCCTGTGACCTCTTTGTCCTAACAAATTAAGTCTAATTTTTGACCCCAAAACAAAAAATTTTCAGTTTCTGCTCTTAAACGGCTTATGATTTTTTTATTCGTTTTTATGCACTTGAAAGTTGACAGTGAAAAATCAGCCACGCTGATCCTGTCTGTGCGATTTCTTGTCCTACGTCAAACTACTGTAAAAGTTTTACACACGGATTTGAAAAAAAATGAGTAGGATCTGGCTGATAGAACAACTCTCCATCTGTGTAAACCATGCATGTACACGGGGTCTCGGCCTGAGTGTTAGGGCTTGTTTCAGATTTTTCGAAATTTTAGGTGGGCTTGCCCTGGCGTGTCGGATACTTGAACTGAAAAATTTTCAATTATCTCATTTTTTATTTTCGTATGTAGTTCGAGTCTCAAAGTCGAAATATTACTTTTCAAGTGAAAAAACGGTCAATCTTTACCTAAAAAATGCCAAAATACTCACTTTTAAAAATTTACACAACATACCCTTAATTTACACAGCAAATTCTTAATTTACACAACATTTACACAGTGCCGATTTTGAAAAAAAAACCCTGATCCCAAGTAATACGCAAAATTAAAAGTTTCTTTTTATTTTCTTATCAAGCCTTACCCTAAGCCGTAAAATGCAGCATAAAACATTTTGGTATCATTTACATCATGGCAGAAATTTTGACCTAAAGTCATGGGAAAAAAACCCAATTCGGGAAAAAAACCCACGTCGGGAAAACACCCAATTTCATCGATCAATAAAAAACGTCATGAGCATGCCACCGGCGATGTTGAGCATGCATCTGATAGAGTACCACTTCCTCTTTCGAACGCGCACCCCAACTTGTTCGTACCTCTACCGGTTGGCCTACAGCAAGCCATCAAAGTTGGCCCCAAAATTCACATGGGGTCACTTAGTGAAAATTTTTCAAAAATCATTTTACTGAAATTGCACGCACAGTCGCGTAATCGCTATAACAGTGCTACACAGTCGTTTTCTACCGATTTTAACAAGGTTTCATTCAGAAAACAAGCATTTAAATAGATTTAGCATGTAAAATGTATATACTGAGTCAAGGGGTACTGTGGATAGTAGGCACTAAAAATCCATCATTTTGTCATAATATGACGTTAAAAAGCATTGATTCTTGTTTAAAACATCTAATCACGTCATTTTGGGCTGTTTACGGCAAAATTTTGCAAAAAATGAGGGTATTCAAATTTTGAAACATTACCCGAACAGGTTTCGTTCCTCGCCAGAATTCTGGGTTTGTTAGTAATTTCTCATCATATGGGCACCCAACAAGACCGGTTTTGTGTTTCTACCACGTTTATTCATCGAATTACACAACGTGAAAAAATGGGTTTTTTCCTCGACGTGGGTTTTTTCCCATGAAGTTGAGCCACTGTGGCTCAGCTGTGGTTCAGTGTGGCACTCAACAGTTTTGCTTAACTTGTAGCCCTATAGGTGGCCTCCGTGGGATTTGAACAGATTTGGATAACTTTGTTTAGATGAGGAGTACCGGTGGTTCAAAGTTGGCCAAATTTTTCAAGCTTCGTAGGTCAAAACAGTCAAAATTTCGATTCCTCATAAAAATTGCAAACATGATCAGAATCAGTTCTAAACTCGTGTATGGAGTTGTTTAGAGGGTGTTTTATTGAACACAAAAATTATATACCAGTCAACCATACATGTATGAGGGGGGGATGGGGTCCCCAAAATTCGGGCAAAACTTAGTAAAAATGGCACTTTTTGGAAAAATTTTATAAAATTTAGGGTATTTTCGGTCGAACAGGGGGGAGGGTCCCCAAACTTTGGCCGGATAGGCCCCCCAAAATTTCGACAACGTTATATACATGTATGCAGTCAACCATTTTTTTCGTAACGCTTGCTTGATATTATTGAGCATAAACTTCTGAAACTAAAATTTTACAGAAAGCTCACTGTGAAACTGATTAGAATTTTTCAAGTTTCTTTGAAATAGTTTCGATTAGTTTTTCTTAAAATTCAAATCATTCTGTACAAAGTGTAGTCAGGGCGAAAATTGCCCTCAAGTCTCAGTTAAAACTCCACTGGTTTTAGCCAAAGAAAAATATCGATACGACCAACTCTCGAATATATAATATAAACCATATTATACAAGACGAGTGGGGAAGACGCCTCCAAAATCGAGGGTGTGGAACAGAGGGTCAAAAAAACCAGAGCAAAAATGGCAAAGTGTATATAGGCTATTTACGTCGATCAAAGGTGTAGAGTTCCCAAAATTTTGACCCCGTTGTATACATGTGTTGGATTTAGTTTTGTTACACAGTTCTTTCAATATCCCTGTCTACATCAGACCAGTTTCGTCCGTAAAACATCAGACCAGTTTCGTCCGTAAAAGGTCGTCCCTGACTCAAACTTCAAACAGCTCCGAATTTCGTTTATATAATTACCGATTCTCACCGTCTAAGTAAGCTTTATCTTAAGGACAACTCCTAAAAATAAGGAAGGGAAAAATTCCTTAATAGTAAGGCAGGAGCGAGAAAAACTCCTTATAAAAAATAAAGAAGCAGAATGCAGAAAAACTCTTGGACAGTAAAGGAGAAAAATTCCTTAAAAAGGACGGAGAAAAACCCCTCAAAAAATAAAGAAGCAAAAAAACTCCTTATATAAAAGCAAGGAAGGAGAAAAACTCCGTCCTATTCTATTCTCCACAGCCACTGTCTTTACCCGAATTCAATTCGGCCGGTGCTTCTCCGTAGTTGACAAAGGCGCTCAGCATCAGAGCTCCGAGCAAGAAGCCAAATATGGGCCCCACCGCAGACGCCACGTACATGCACGCTGAAACAAAAGGTCAAAAGGTCGCTGAAAAAAGATGTCAGTAAGACTGCAACTTATATATACTGCCTCAAACAGCAGACTTTTCTATACTTTAGCTACTTATATATTGTCTAAAACGACAAGAACAGAAACAGCCATAAGGGAGACACTTATGTACTCTTGCTTTGCTACCTGGGTTTTTGCGCAAAAACATTCGTGCGAAAAAAAATTGATGATTGCGAAAAATTTTCAAACCTTTTTGCCAAATTTACGAAAAAATTTTGACGCAGTGGAGGTGAACTCGTCAGGTCTATGCGCTGATTTTTGTGGTTTAGTCGGAAAATATTTTCGATACGTCCCCAATTGACCAAATTTGGCCTAAAAATCGAAAATTTCTCCGACTTTTTCTGATCTCCTAGGCCCGGACTCATGCAACTTTGTGACTTGATGTTTCTAGTGACTGTAAATGAGACACACTTTCTTCCATGTATCATCACACCGACTGCATGTACCACTAATAGACAGTATGATAGGGGTCCGAAGTGACTAATTGAGAAACATTTCAAAATGTTAGCACTTTCAGGCCTAACTTGGTCATTGGCTGGGTCTTCTGAAATTTCTTTACGGCTGAGCATCGATTTTGAAAATGTGAAAAATTACACAAAATTCTCTGGACGGCTCCATAAATTTAAATACAAGTGTCAAAATCGTTGCTTTTTGGCCAAAAAGGGTAAAAAAAGTTGCGCCAGTCTTAATCCTGTATAGGTGGAATAATGCTTTATTAACATTTAAATGTAAAATCTACTGTATTAAGAAACAAAAGTAAGTCTGCAAAAAATTTTGATTTTGCGAAAAAAATTTCAAGCTTTTCGCAAAATTGCGAAAATTAGCCAGCGAAAAAAAACCCAGTTTGCTACCATAATAATAAATCAGCCCAAACCCTAGCCTAAAAAAAGTAAAAAAAAAACAATAACTTTTCACACCATACTTTCAAAGCTAATAAAATCTATATTAGGGTATCTTAAAGTGGGTGATCAAAAAAATAAAAGAAAATGCACTGCCTACGCCTAAAGGCTTTGAAGTTTGTTTGGGGCAGATATGGCAAACCTTAAACATGTGCACTGTCACAAATACCCCCATACTTCTACGTACAAAACAATTTTTTCGTACAACCACTTTAAGACACCCAACCTCTACCTATAATATACTGTACAAACACAACTAACTATGTATATATCTGTATATACAAAACGGCGCCCCGGCCCACCTAAATAAACCGACGAGTTGTCCTTGTGCACATGGTTGTCAATGTAAGCCGTGCCCAGTGTGAACATCGGTGACCCCCCGACCCCAATGACAATCTGGGCTACTACAAACAGAGCCACCAGGTTTCCAGAATGACTCTCATCCGAATGGCAAGTGGGATCGGAGTGCGGGCTGCCGGGGTGGCCGGTTTTGCACAGATCGTAGCGGGGTCGTGAGTAGACCGGCATTTCGTCCAGCAAAAGGTTGACCAAATTCGACCGATTGGCCAATTTCTGGGGGTCCCAGACGTAGGGTTTGGCCAGAAAATGGGGCAGGGAAAACATCAAGGTTCCGCAGGCCAGTAGCAGGCCACCTAGGCCGATCCAACGAGGTATATGGCGCTGGCTGCCATAGTAGCTGACAAACAGTACCGACAGCAAACTGCCAAACTCATAGCTGCTGATCACAAAGCCAGCCACTCTGCTCTGCAGCTGGAATCGTTTTTCAATGGTAGTGATCACGGAGGTCATGTAGCCAGTGGCCAGGGTTCCATGGACTGTGATCAGAAAACACATGGCAGCCACAAACACTTCGATGTTCATGCCGGCGGAGCGGACCGGCCCGGCCACCCGGTGAACCATGAAATCGACAACCACCGCCCCCCCTGAGGAGGGGCTGAAGCGCACCCCCCGGCGACCCCCTGCGCTGCTAGACTGTTGCGAGTCGCGACCACTCACGGCAGCCATTGGCTCCGGCATTTCCCCATCGACGCTGAAACTGGCGCAGCTGAGATCCAGGGCTGAGTCTTCGGCGTCAGCGACGTAGGAATTACTGGCCCCCTCCTTACTGGCGCTGCCATTGCTGCTGCCAACAAGGGGGGGCTTCAGGGGCCCCGTTGTGGTCAGGCCTGGGGGGGATAGGGGAAAACTGGAGGGCCGGGGCAGGCTGCCCAAATTTGTGGCGCCCAGTTTGGAATTGTTGGAGTTGCGAATGGGAGACGAGGGCTCATTGTGATCGCTGTCTAATAGAATTTCCTTGTCAGGAAAACCATTCATCATTATTCGCTGTTAAGTAGTAATGTAACTGATTAGATCGTAAATCAGCAAAATATAAATTACATAATCCAAATTCGAGCGACAATAATTATGAAAACAGCTGCAATGAAGCTCCTTAACCTAAAATTTCACAAGAAAATGAATTAATTTAGTTTAATAAAATTTAATGAATGAATTATTTAATGAATATCAGGTTCGGTCAAGCATCGGCGGGGAGGAAAATTATTTTTCGCCCTAAAACGCTTCCTACCCCATCTTTTAATAAAAATATAGAACCCCCATCGTCAGTCAAGCCGCCAATCTGATCTCTAGCCCCCAAAATAGATGTCGCCCCTTTTAATAAAAATCTAGAGTGAAATTATTGGTGTTAAAACCCTTAGAGGTGGAATAAGTCGGAAAAACGGCATTTTTTCGCCTAATGATCCGGAGTCCCCCTATATCCCCCAAACCTAGGGGGGTCAAAATTGATCGCTCTTTCGAATAGGCTAAGTTAGAAGTTTGTGGAATGTAAGCTTTAGCTGGAAATTAAACTTTGTCCAAAAATTAAACTTTATATACATGAAAATTTTTGCGCAAAATTGGACTTAGGTAAAAATACACCATGGAAAAAAACCTGCTGCTACCATTCAAAGAGCAACTACTAAGCTACTAAATGCTGAAAAAATTTTGTAAATCGGTTCAGGCTTTGAAAAGTTACAAAACTTTTTCTGAAGCTACCAGGACCAAGCTGATTGAAGCGTTACAACACAAGTAAGGTTCAGCACAAAATTCGGGCTATATCTGCGAAATTTTTTAAATTATAAATCTAGTTGAGGTTTTTTAGTGCAGTAAAGTTATTTTTGATGCTTCTTAGCAGATTTTTCCTTCAAATTAGGCCTCAGGCTTAGGCTTAGTGCTTAGGCTTAGCGCTTAGACTCAGAGCACAGGCTTAGGCTTAGTGCTTTGGCTGAGGCTTAGCGCTCACGTTTAGACTCAGTATGTGGGTGCGCAAAGGATTAGTCTTAGTTCCTTGCATCAAATAAAAGGACATTTGCTACTGTGGAATAAGAAATAAAGCTGAATTTTTATAGCGAAATTGCCCGTCAGCGAGAGCTTGGTTCTGAGCATTAGGGAAGTTTTGAACTAGCAAGGATCATTTTATTTGATGCAAGCAACTAAGACTAACCTTTGCTAACCCACCTACTAAGCCTGAGCCTAAGCACTAAGCCTCAGCCTAAGCCTAAGCCTAACCTAAGCCTAAAGGCCGATTCACACGCTGCGATTTTACTGCGATTTTGCCGCAGCGTTTTCACCGCTGCGGCAAAACGCACTGTCTGAACAGACGCAGCGATTTCCATGCGGAATGAATGCGTCTTGATTTTTC
Organism: Trissonchulus sp. WLG1_4; assembly: GCA_030248245.1. Taxonomy (NCBI): domain Eukaryota; kingdom Metazoa; phylum Nematoda; class Enoplea; order Enoplida; family Ironidae; genus Trissonchulus; species Trissonchulus sp. WLG1_4. The sequence goes on from JASANF010015010.1 coordinate 31,149, forward strand.
CGCAGCGTTTTAAACGCCAGACTGCAATTCGGCCAGCGATTTCAGTGAGTTTTGATGCGGCGGACGTGTTGGTTTCAACAATATCAGCAAAGCTGTTTCTCATAGTTTGGAAAAAGTAAAGACGCAGCAAAATAGTTTGCGAGACGCAACGTTTGTTCAGACGCCGCGTTTTGTGTGCGACACCCTGCGTCTTGCGTTTTGCGTCAAAATCGCAGCGGCAAAAACGCTCCGTGTGAATCGGCCTTAAACCTAGAAGCACTAAGCCTAAGCCTAAGCACTAAGCCTAAGCCTGAGGCCTAAATTGAAGAAAAAACCTGCTAAGAAGCATCAGGAATAACTTTACCACACTAAAAAACCCTAACTAGCTTATATTTTAAAAAAATTCGCAGCTATAGCCCGGAATTTCTACGGAACCGTACTTGTGCTGTAACGCTTCGATCAGCCTGGTCCTGGTGGCTTCAGAAAAAGTTCTGTAACTTTTCAAAGCCTGAACCGATTTACAAAATTTCTTCAGCATTTTCCTGAAAATTTTGATTTTTTTCGTTCCAAAGCCTGAGCCTAAGCCTTGAATAATTTGGTCAAAAATTGGACGATTCGGGTGAAATTCAATTCTATTAAGGTGGCGCTCAGGGGAACCGACTTTGGCGTTTAATTTTTTTCAGCGACATTTTTGACCATAATGTCTTGAAGGAAAGTTGTTCAGAGATGTGCATATTGCGATAAAATTTTTTTTTAATATTTTTTGGACGATTTTGTAACGGCAGCATAAAAATTTTTGTTTTAATATAAACTGATTACTCATATCACTGAAATACGCGGTTTCTTAGCTTTAAAATGATGTATTAAACATAAGAATACGTTAAAGCTTTGCTGAGTTATTTAGCCAGGAAAATAGCAAATAAAAAATGAAAAACCTAAAAAGCTGATAAATCTTCGAAAATGTAAAATTTTTGACTTAATTTCCTAAAAAATTGAGTATGGCTTTTGGTAACTTTTTCAACGGAACTATGCAGGCCTAGGAAAGGTCTAATTTTTTAAAAAGTGAAACGTGTGGGCAAACCTCACAATTTTGCGCAGCGAAGTCGACTACTTTTTTTTGATCTAGCTCCCTGCTGCCAATTGGGATCGAGTTGAAATTTTGCACAATAAAAGAAAGAATATAAATGCAGACGTCGAATTTTTTCGATTTTAAATTTTTGGTTCTCAGCACTTTTTGTAGCCGCTCAAACACAACTGATTTTGGAAAAATCGATTTTTTGAAAAATCAATAATCGGAATCGAAAATCGAAGACATTTGACGTCTAGATTTTTAAAAGATCTTTTTAACGATACCAAGATTGTCAAAATCGGTTGAAGTTTCGCTGAGCTAGGTCAAAAACAAAATTAGTGTGAATAGAAAATTCGACATGGTCATAAAATTTGACACATTCACATTAAAGTGGTGAACTGTATTGTAAATAGGTTTTTTTGAAGTCTCTTTGATGTACAATTAAAGTGGTATTGCTACTTATTGCAAGAGCTTAGCGCCGAACATGAGTTTTGTTGCTGAGCGCTACCTTAAGGTGGTAGTAACGAATGTGCAGTGTTTTTCAACAGGCTAGTATTCAATAATGAATTAACTTTAGAGCATAATTTTTATATCGTTAGAAAGCGCTACTTTTCTTCTACATTTAAGCAAAGTTTTATTGTACAACTGTGAAGATGATTTGTATGTCACGTGTTAAAACTAGACCAATTTGGCGTTTTTGAGCACTTTCAAATCTGGCCACTTTTTGAAGAGTTTTAACAACAAAAACATACAAAAAATTGCACAAATATTCAAAAGTGAATTATCTAGACCCAAAATGCACGATTTCATAATTTGTCAATTATTAAATGAAATATATGGTTTCAAAGTAAAAACTTTCTATTCACACTCAACTTTCGGGTTCTATATCTGCGCAAAAATATAAGCAATTTGAAAAATTTTAATTTGGGTCTAGAAAATTTGCAAAAGTTTATTCATGTTCATTTTTGTGTTTATGCGCTGCGCATGCGCTTAGAAAAGTGGCCAAAACTGTTAAATTTCCATTCTCCTGTTGTGTAGTTTGGCTTGTTGGCTTGGCTTGCTCCTAAAAATTTTTCACATGATCCCGCTAACTTCATTGGCCATTTTGTGTATATGAATCAATTTTTTACAAACTTTATTTTCAAAAAATACAGTTTGAATCAACTAAATTTTTTCAAAAATTTAAAAATCACTGCACATTCGTTACTACCACCTTAAGGGGGCGCTCCGGGAATCAAGGATTTGGGCCATATTTTTTAAAAACAGCCAAAATGACCTATCATTCTTGAAGAAAAGTTGCCTAAAATACTATTTCTGATGTTTTGACGCGCATATCTCCATAGCAAAAAATTTTGAAAAAATGGAACAATTTGCTGATTTTATTCGACTTTTACACAAATTCAGCAAGTAAGCCAGTGCATCAATGCTTTTTGAGGTTTTCCAAACAGACGATACGTAGATTTTATTAGTCGTAATGAAAAATTAAAACAATTTTATTGCGTACTGTGCAAAAAAATCGCACAAGAAACCATTTTCAGAAGCAGCAGACTCAAATATAAGCTGTGTGAATACAAAACCAATTTTTCGGCATTCGATTATAACATGCTGGTAAAATACTTTTCTACAAAATTTTGCACAAGTATAGTCTTAGGCTCTGCGCAGTTGAACAATTTTTTAGTTTTTTAAAATAAAGCTTAGAAATTTTTTTATATGAATTTTATTGTTCAGAGTTCGACTTCGAAAACACATAATGACATTTTTTATCCAAATCCGACATAAAAGCTAAAAACCAAAATAATGTTCAACTAGAAAAGCACATAAGCTACATTTTGGTATATAAAGTGTGACTATACGCAAAGTATAAGCAGAGTTATCGTTTGCCGAAAATTCACTCACGTTTGGTGCTCTCGGAGTCACGTGACATGATCACGTGATTTGAAATTTTGCCTCCAGTGTTCCTTTGTGCCATACTACATATATGTATAGTAAAGTTTGACATTTGCCAACTTTTTTGCCAATTTTCTATGTAACCCCCGATTCCCGGAGCGCCCCCTTAAGGTGGCGCTATGAATAACCGACTTTGGGCGATAAAATTTTTCACGTAAGTGTTCGTTAATTAACTCAAGAAGAAAAGTTGTTGCAAATTAAATTAGCTCTCATTTGATGTATATAACGTCAAATTTTGTACAACTTGAAATTTTAACCTATTTTTCAATGGGAAAAAATCTTTAAATCGATATACCAAAAAAATCTATATGGCTTTTGGTACTTTTTGAAGCAGTTCTTTGCAGCTGATTGCCAGTTGCAACTTTTCAAAAAATCGTTTGTGTAGGCAAACCTTTCTAAAAAAATTTCCAAAATACGTTGACCAACATTGACAAAAATACACTATTTTTCAAACTAATATTTCGTTAGCTACTTTTTGGCTTCTGAACCTTTTCCCAACGGATTTTAGTACAGAAAAATTAGCTATATTTTTTGGAAAATACGTATGTGTAGGCAAACTTCAGGTTTCTGAAATTGGGCTATAGCGTACATTTTTTTACGATTACTGTCAGCTGCCAAAACAGATCCGCTTGAAACTTTACAGAATGTTAGAGCAGATGTATATGGGGGTGCCGAACTTCTTGAATTGTAACTATTATGATTTGGCTCAATATGATAGGCTTTTTAAAACGTCACTTTTGATAGAAATTAAAATAACTAAAAATTTGTCGTCGGTAACGAAAATTCGACAAAAATGGCACCTCAGCAAAATAATTGTCTTTAATTTAAGCTATAGATTGTGAAATTTGGTTGAAACACCATTGAGCTACGTCATTTCAAAAATTAATCAAATTTTTCAAAATTTCGATTTTGATGCAGTCATAAAATTTGCTAAAATGTTCCGAGACTCATCAAACTTTGCAAAAATGCTTGCCTGGTGTTCCTCTTGATTGCACTTAAGCAAAAAAGTTCGTATCAGCAAGAAACAAAAAATTATAGCAATTTGATTTATTGGAAGTTACTCAGAGCGCCCCCTTAAGGTGGCGCTTAGGGAAACCAACTTTGGCGTTTAATTTTTTTCAGCTGCATTTTTGATCATAATGTCTTGAAGAAAAGTTGTTCAAAATGAAAATAGCTCTCATTTGATGTGCATATAGTGATAAAAATTTTTTTTTCAATTTTTTGGACAAATTTGTAGCCGTAGCAAAAAAATTTTTGTTTCCATATAAAATGATTACTCATATCATTGAAATATGCGGTTTCTTAACTTTAACTTGATGTATTAAACTGAAGAATACGTTGAAGTTTTGCTGCGTTATTTAGCCGTGAAAATAGCAAATCCAAAATGAAAAACCTACAAAGCTGATAAATCTTCGAAAATGTCAAATTTTTGATTTAATTTCTTAAAAAATTGAGTATGGCTTTTTGTAACTTTTTTAACGGAAATATGCAGACCTAGGAAAGGTCAATTTTTGAAAAAGTGAAACGTGTGGGCAAACCTTACATTTTTGCGTAGCGAAATCGACTACTTTTTTTGGACCTGGGTCCCGGCTGCCGTTTGCGATTGAGTTGAAAATTTGCACAATGAAAGAAAGAACATAAATGCAGACGTGAAAGTTTTTCGATTTTCAATTTTTGGCCCGTTGCACTTTTTGTAGTCGCTCAAACACAACTGATTTTTGAAAAATCGAATTTTTGCAAAATCCAAAATAAAAATGAAAAATCGAAGATCAATCACGTCTAGAATTTTGAGAGATTTTTTCGACATGGTCATAAAATTTGACACATTCACATTAAAGTGCTGGACTGTATTGTAAATAGGTTTTTTTTGATGTCTCTTTGATATGCAATTAAAGTGGTATTGCTATTTATTGCATGAGCTGAGCGCCAAACATGAGTTTTGTTGCTGAGCGCTACCTTAAGGTGGCGCTCAGCAAAAACAGTCATGTTTGGAACCAAGCTCATGCAATTAGTAGCAATACCAGTTTAATAGTACATCAAAGACGCCTCAAAAATACCCAATTACAATACTTTTCAGTACTTTAATGTGAATGTGTCAAATTTTATGACCATGTCGAATTTCCTATTCACACTAATTTTGTTTTTGACCTAGCTCAGCGAAACTTCAACCGATTTTGAAGATCTTGGTATCAATAGAAAGATCTTTCCAAAATCTAGACGTGATTGATCTTCGATTTTTTATTTCTATTTTTGATTTTGCAAAAAATCGATTTTTGAAAAATCAATTGTGTTTGAGCGACTACGAAAAGTGCTACGAACCAAAATTTGAAAATCGAAAAACTTTCACGTCTGCATTTATATTCTTTCTTTCATTGTGCAAATTTTCAACTCGATCGCAATCGGCAGCTGGGAACCAGGTCCAAAAAAAGTAGTCGATTTCGCTACGCAAAAATGTAAGGTTTGCCCACACGTTTCACTTTTTCAAAAATTAGACCTTTCCTATGACTGCATATTTCCGTTGAAAAAGTTACCAAAAGCCATACTCAATTTTTTAAGAAATTAAATCAAATATTTGACATTTTCGAAGATTTATCAGCTTTTTAGGATTTTCATTTTTGATTTGCTATCTTCACGGCTGAATAACTCAGCAAAGCTTCAACGTATTCTTATGTTTAATACGTCAATTTAAAGCTAAGAAGCCGCATATTTGATTGATATGAGTAATCATTTTATATTGAACCTTTGTCTTGCTTCTGAACAATTGTAAACCTTTTTTGACTCTGTTTAAGGTGGCGCTCTTGAAATGCGACTTTTCAAAAAACGGCAGTAAAAGTAAAAGTATGCCCAAACACAAAAAATGAAGTTGATTGATACAAATTAGCATTCACTGTAGACCAAACCTGAGTGGAATTTGGGCTTGCGATTTCTCTTCACAGCTACATAGCTGTTGCACAACCAATAGGTCATTTTGCTTGTTATAACGTGATCGAGCGGTTGCAAAATGTCATTTTTGATGAATACGATTGATATATGGAAAAACGCTAAAATCACGATTTTCGAAAATCGTAAATTTAACTAAATTTCTTAAATACTATCGATTCGCTTAAAATCTAATTTTGCGACCGCTCGAAAACAACGAGGTGCTTTAATGTGCCAAATTTTATTTTTCCTGGTTGAGCCAATAAGAATACATAGAATAATAGAATACAAAAGCAAGGTCCGTATTCACATACTAACACTAACACTTAAAGTTAGTGTAAACACTAACTTCAAGTGCTTCGTAGCACTAATTTTATTTTAATTTTAGTGCTACGAAGCACTTAAGGTGGTAGTTGCGTTTTCGAGGTTTTTGTGATTTCTATGTAAACTTTGCGCCACCAGTACTCAAGTTATAAGTGACGCCTGAGCATGAATTTTTGGGACAGTACTGTAGAGGTCAAAATCCCCAGGCATGTCTCTCACTTTTTCGAAATTTCACCTGTGGACATTTTTAGAGGGTTTTAATTACAAGAAAATATCTTAAATTTTCGGTGCGTTTGCTTTTCAGCTATTTTCTCAGTAAATTGACCAGTTATTAAAAAAGTGGGGGACATGCCTGGGGATTTTAAACATGTCAAAAACCTTACCAACTTTCAGCCCCAACAGGTAATCGTATGATTCAGAGCTGTGGCGCAAACTTTTTGAAAAAAATTGTAATATTTTGGAAAAGACCTTTCTTTAGTCGCTTATACTGGAAACAAAATCACAGGTAAAATTTCAATGCATGGCATACATTTAGGAAAAATATTGTTCTTCCTAATGCAAAAGACCGCTTGTGATTTGAATTTGTAAACGCTGAGCTATGGTGTCTCAAAAAAACACCTAAAAACGCAATTACCCCCTTAAGGTGGCGCTCCTGAAATGTGACTTTTCAAAAAGCGGCAGTTTGGGGCCAATCTTAGATACACAATGGCAAGCTGGTGTAAAAGTATGCCTGAATACAAAAAATGAAGTTGATTGATACAAATTAGCATCCACTGTAGACCAAACCTGAGTGGAATTTCGGCTTGCGATTTCTCTTTGCAAGTAAGTAGCTGCTGCACAATCAATAGCTCATTTTGCTCGCCTCAGCGTGATTGAGCGGTTGTTGTTGTTGATTTCTGGATGCGTCTCCTTTCGGAATATGCAGGACTAGATGTAGTCCGTCTTCTCTAGGTAGTCTATGACGTTTGCCGGTTGTAGCTGTAGCACGTCGATGTCAGGGGCCATGCCCAGGCACTGCAGTCTGACTCGGTCCCATCGCGGGCAGTTGAGCAGAAAGTGGCGGGCGTCCTCTGACTCAGCTGCGCAGTGTGGGCAGGTAGGTGACGGAGATCGGTTCCATCGGAACTGCGTGGCCATCAGCTTCGGAATCGGTCAAGGCGCAGCCGATGGAATGCTACTTGCTGCTTTCGGCTGAACTGGCCAATGTTAGGTGTTTCCTCGCCTTTGGTTCCTTGCCGGTGGATGTGGTCGGTCGGGACATTGCTTTCGTAATGAGCTCGCCAGGTCAGAGCGAGACGGCTTCTGATGACAGATTTGGCGACGTTGAGAGGGACTGCTAGGCCGCGTTGCTGTAGCGAGCAGCCGGTTTTGGCAGCTTCGTCCGTACGTTCGTTGAGCTCGACGCCGGCGTGGCCAGGGACCCAGATGATGTTGATGGAGTGTCGCTGTGAGAGCTGGTGGAGCTGGACTGCTGTCTGGAAGGAGGCTAGGTCCCACTGAGATGGCTGAGACTGATGTCTGAGTCGGTCGAACAGGGCCTTAGAGTCAAACATTAGCCAGATTGTTGCTGTATCGGACTGGGACAGCTGTGCGGAGGCTTTCTTGAGGCCTAGCACAGCGGCCGCTGCTTCTGCTGCTGTTGAGTTGGTGTGCCGTCCGGCTGCTGCAGAGATGGTGTCATGTGGCCGTCCGTCCATCCAGCGAATAACTGCTCCTGCTCCTCCATTCTTCGTTCCACCTTCTGCTGCACCATCTGACCACACTTCGACTGTAGGCGGTGTTGACGATCGAAGCGCCTCCAGGAATTGATCCACTTTCTGCCTTCGAACCAGTGGGTCGTCCGCTACAGAGATTTCCTTCAACAGTTCGTCGTGGAATTGGAGCTTCCCTTCTGACGCCCAGGGTGGCGGCAGTGCAGCAGGGGACCACTGCTCCAGAGACTGATCGTCTAGGCCAGATGAGCGGACCGCTACTATCGCCGCTGCTCGCCAGCTGCTTCTCGCATAGCGATGTCTGGTCGGGGGAATGATGGCTGCGGCGGCAAGTGGATGTTCTGGGGGAAAGGTCTTGCATTGCAGGTATAGAGAGGCTGCGTTCACTTCTGCGATGAGAGCCAGCGGTGGTAGGCCAGCTTCTTAGGACGTGGATTCAGTTGTTGAACCGGTCGGGGCGCCTGTGATGATGCGCGCTGCAGAGTAGTTGACCGCTTCAAGTCTATTGACCTGCGTTTGTGCCGCGAATGGCACTGTCACTTCTGACGCGTAGAGGCCAATCGGTCGGACATATGAATTGTAGAGCTGGCGCAGTACTTCCGAAGAGCAAAACCATGTTTTACCACTTAGCGCTCGGAGGATATTGCAGCGTCGGCGCATTTTCTCTGCTGACCTGCGGCATTGTTCTGAGAACCGCATCTGTGCATCAAACGTGACGCCGAGGATGGTAGGGTTGCGGTTGTACTTAATACCAAAACCGCTCAGAGATAGTGGAGGCGCTTGTTTGTTATTTGTTTCCAGCGAGGCCGTGCTGAATAACAGAGCTTCTGTCTTGTCTGCAGCGATGGTAACAGCTCTGTCTGCGCACCAGTTCTCCACCGCTGATAAAGCTTGCTGCATCTCGGTTGCTGCTGACGTGATCAGGCTGCTTCTGGTGACTAACGTAAGATCATCCGCATATGCAACGACTTGGCAGTTCGGTGAAGCAGTTTCAATCGCAAGTGGTAGTGACGCAGTAGCTAACACGTAGAGCAGAGGAGACAAGGGACTTCCTTGCGGTACTCCTTCCTTGAATACTCTTGGGCGGCTTACGGACGGATTCCACTTAACAGATGCTCGTCGATCCGATAGAAATGACCGCATCCAGCGGAGCCAGCCTGGAGGGATGTTGTAATAAACTAGGTCTCTTAAGAGGCCCAGACGCCAAACAGTATCGAACGCCGCTCGGAAATCGACTGCGACCAGCAATGAACGGGTCATAGGCTTCGTTTGGAACGCGTCGAAGACCCCTTGTGCAAGTTGTGCTGTGCAGTCTGCTGTAGATCTTCTTGGTCGAAATCCGGATTATTGCTCAGGGATGATCTTAGATGTCGTAGCCCAGTATTCCAGCCTGCAACGGACCATGGCGTCCATGACCTTGCTGACGCAGCTGAGAAGGGAAACCGGTCTATAGCTCTTGACCTGGTTTGCCTCTTTATTCTTCTTCAGAATGGGGGTGATGGTGGCTCGTTTCCAGGCTGATGGCAGCCTGCCTTCATTCCAGCTGCGGTTAATAAGAGAGAGCAGGGCTGCTTTGCCATAGTTGGCCAGATGTTTCAGGAGTAGAGGGTCATACATGGGCAAGGTCACATGAGTTAGCCTACACCAAATTTTCTCGTGCGTGGGTCCTTTAAGATGTCTCCCCTCCACAGTACATGGTTAGTCCCGGGGAGTTGGCCCCTGCGAGATTTGTAATTTTGGAACAAGGCACCCCCTCAAGTTTAACCCATCGGGCAAGCCCCTCCTCCAAAAAAATGCTGAAAATTTTGACTTTTAGGTCCAATTTGGTCAATTAGAGACGTATCGAAAAGTAAAACAAAAAGGGGAACGTCAAATCAGACAGTGTATTACACCAGTAAATGCAGTATATATAATGTACACTCGTGTACTCAGATAAAGGCTTTGGTAAAAGATAATGACAAATAATAGCAACTCACAAAGTTGCAGGGGTCTGGGAGCGGCAGACCCCAGAAGAAAATTTGCAGAATGTTTGATTTTTAGGCCAAATTTTGTCAATTGGAGACGTATCAAGAAAATGTTTCGGGCCGGGACCCGGGTCATAAAAACGAAAGGGGGGACCCTTGTGTGAAATTTCAAAGGAAAAAATTTTGGGAAACGGGAAATTCTCCCATCCCCCCCCCTGGCTACGCACTTGTCGTCAGAAATTTCAAGAAACACAAAATCGCTCATAAATAGTGACCCCATTCTGGTCAGTAAATAGTGATAACATTCGGTTCAATAGTGAATAGAATAGCTATTTTTTTCGTAGTAGCGAAATTTTTTTCGAATATATACTGCTGCTGTCAAACAACTGTACCGTTACTGTTTACTTACGGAGTCAGTCAATACGTTCCCGCTGCCAGCGTGGGTCTTACTTATATACGGAATCAGATCAGTCACTTCAGTCGCTTTGCATCATCTGCGCGGGTCACTTACTCTGCGTGGGTCACTTACTCAGTTATTGCGCTTTGCCCACCCTCGTACCCTGCGTGGGTCCCTTACTAACCCTTGCGTGGGTGCGTGGGTCCAGCCTACACCAGTGTAGGCTGGGTGTAGGCGTTGCCCACGCGTGTAAGAGGGTGGATGTTGTCTGGTCCGGCAGCTTTCCTTTTTATCCCTTTCAAAACGCTTTCCAGTTCTCGCTGTCCAAACGGCTGTTCTAATTCTTTGTTCGGCTCTTGCTTCAGATGCTGATGTACGGTGGCGGAGGCTGGTTTTGATTGTAGGCGCGGGATGTGTACTCTACTGACAGCTGCGAACGTCTTCACAGCTAATTCAGCCTTTTGGGTGTCCGTAGTGGCGTATTTACCATTTGGGCTGTGGATCTGGATATCCGGTAGAGGAGACCACTTTCGGCCGTCCATTGATCGCAACATATTATTCCAGACTTTAGAGGACGAATCCCTTGGGTTCAGGGTGGTAGTGAACTCTTGCCAGGCCCGGGTCTTCTCCTGTCGGTACACCCGGTTCGCTTCGATTCTCGCCTCCTTGTACTCCTCTGCATATCGCTGAATTCCGGGGTGCGCGTGGAGCTGATCCAGTGCTTGGTTGCAGCGTCTTCTTGCATCTTCGCAGCTGTCGCTCCACCATGCCTTTGGGTCTTTTCTTGAGCCGAAGGGAACTGCTTCCTTGGTGCACTGCTGGATTATTCGGATGAAATCAGCGTTCGCCGACTCGATGCTCTTGAATGAGCAAGCCGACCAGCTGGAGAAAGCGCTCTCCGTGAGGCTCTGACAGCACTCCCAGTTTGCTTTCTTGAAGGAAGGACGAGCCGGCTGTCGCTTACTGCTTCCTTTCCTCAGGGCCTCAATTTCGATGATCAGCGGGAGGTGGTCTGATCCAATGGGAGGACCGACCCTCCATGCCACCTGTCCGTCCCAGCCTGAGTGTGCTAGGGAGACGTCAGGTGCCGATTTTGCGCCATCTGCTGATATTCTGGTTGCATGTCCTGGGCTGAGGGACAGCCAGGCCTTGTCGTCTAACCAGTCGTCCAGTGCTGTTCCTAGGGCGTCATTGGGGCAGTGCGGGTCCCAGGACCCATGGCAGTTGACATCTCCCAGTTTAAATGAGTGCCGGTCAACGGGCCAGCGATTCAGGTACAGGTCTGCCGTTCTGCTATCGGTCGCACCGCCGCGCACGGGTGGGCGGTAGATGTTGTAAATACGAAGTTCCTTCTGGTCTGGCAGATGAATCTGGACACCAATTGATTCCAGGCATGAGTCCGCTGGCAGATTCAAGTCGCACTGGGAGTAAGGTAGCCCTTGACGGATCAGAATTGCAACGCCACCCTGTGGTTGGTCCGTAGTGGCTGCGCGATGAACCGTGCGGTCTCGTCGAAGAGTAGAAAAATTGGTGGTCTTCGGTGAGATGGAAGTTTGAGTGAGCTTCGTTTCCTGGAGGCATACTACGTCTGGCTTTTCTTCGTCGATTAGCTTAGATAAAGCCACATGACGCGGTCTCCAGCCGTTCAGGTTCAATTGGACAATTTTGAGATTGTTTAAATGGGATGGGCTCTTCTTTTGTCGGCTGGGCTGCTGTGTGCGTGGTGTTGATGTTGTCGCTGCTGCTGGTGGTGGTGCTGCTACAGGGGTCACCGGACACTTTTTGGGTCGTCCTGTGCTCTACATAAGTCGGATCTATTAATGCTCGCGGCTGTTATAACGGCCATCTTTCATCTAACTATTGCACTAATAAAATGGATTCTAACTACTCACTTTTGTGAGTAATAAGCCTCGAAACCTCCGAGGAAAAAACCGTATGCGTGGAAAAAAACCCTAATGCGGGGAAAAAAACCCTATCACTTTTTTCGGTTCTTCTATTAGCAGTGAGTATAAAGTCAATTCCATCGTGTTCTACAACTCTTAGGCTGCAGTATGGACTAAAAAACCGTTTCTCCGACACTTATGTGACTCACAATAATTCTTCAAAAATCGACCCTTTTTGGCAGAACTGACTTCTGCCCAAATATGCATTTTTTCAATATTTAAAAGCATTAAAAACAAATTTTTCCGCTCATTACGTTAGAAACGGTAGACGAACACCGCCCGCGTCTACCATTCTTGGATTTAAGTGGTAAGCAGCAGCTAACGCCTAAAAATTCCAAAAAATGGCAAATTTTGGTTTGGTGAAACATCACCAAAACAGGTTTCGTAAGGGGTGTCGGGGTATGGGCCAAAAGGACAAAAAACGACGTTTTTCGGCCAAATAAATAGTTTTAGTGAAGCCTACACATGTTGGTAGCCCAGATGAATCCACTTTTGTAGCAACAATGGGTGAGTTTAGCAAAAAAATGTCGCCAAACAAAATAGAGTTTTTTTCCCCGCATTAGGGTTTTTTCCCGCACAAACTTTGAACTGTGACAGGTAAACCACAACGTTTTTCACTGTTTTTGAGCCTCAGAAGTATAGAGGAAAGGTAACTCTCATGAAAAATGAAACGGCGTTGGCCAAAAGTGTTCTTGTGAAAAATTATGACACATCAAAAATTTGGAAAATTTTGTCACTTTGGAATTTTTCAACATGCAAAATTTTGAAATTTCATAAAAAATGCTACAGGCCTCAGAACTCTACAAAAATTGGTGTGGTAACTCAGTTTGGGATGCGCTTTCCACCTACATACTCAAAAAGGTCGTATGTCGTAAGGTTCGGCTAGGAAGTACTAAGGTTTTTTCCCAGCAAAACGCGTAGGGTTTTTTTCCCACGCCACTATACACACGTGAATACAACCAGTAGCGTAGCCAGGATCGAGTTGAGAGAGGGGCCAAATTGCCTTTTTGCCCGAAAAATTTTCGAAGTTTGTCTACCGGGGGGGGGGGGGTGCTACGCGACCCAAATTTTTTATCCGAGGGGGGCGGCCCAAATCGCTGAGGGGGGGGCCAAAACCGCTGAGGGGGGGCTTTGGCCCCCCGGGGCCCCCCCCTGGCTACGCTACTGAATACAACATAATGTATATATATTATATATACTTGTGTAGACATGCATAGGCTTTGATGAAAGATAATATTAAAGACTGGTATATACGCAACAGAGTTGCAGCAGGGGTATTTTTAGGCCAAATCTGGTCAATTGGAGACGTATCGAAAATTTTTCTGGCCGAGCCACAAAAACCAAAGCGGGGCACCCTTGTTGACAATTTCTTCAGGTTCCACCAAAAGGGGGGTTCAGACTCCCTGAACCCCCCCCCCCTGGCTACATACCTTGCCTAGTGTTGGGATTTTTCTCGAAACGTACCCGAACCACCAGAACCCGAACCCGAACTTTGGCCAAATGAACTGCATAACATTACACACTAACTATATTTGAATATAGAATGTCAAAAAAGTGTGGAGCAATTGAGTCAACAACCTTTAGTGCAAGGAATAAATACTTTTGTTTTAATACGTTGAATGAAGGATTAGCCAGCACAAAACCGACTAAGTTTGATGCGTAATCAAGTCATAGTCATTTTCCCCCGTTGTTTCGATTTTTAGAAAAAAAAGATGAAACGTGCAGGTGCTAGTGTCTGTTACCGGCCGGAATTTTTGGCGTGCCGGCCGGCCAAACATCTTTGCCCGCCGGAACCGGCCGGCGGCTTACGCGGCCGGTCACAAACACTAGCAGGTGCATTGCATGGGGTACTTATCTGGTACGAAAGTTGCGCAAAAAACATGCGCAAGATCACTAAGCCATCAAGTTGCAGGAGTCTGGGGTCGGCAGCCCCAAGAAAAAATTGGAGATTTTTTCAATTTTTAGGTATATAGCATTTGGTCAACTGGAAACATATCTGAAATTTATTTTGCCAGAAACAGGGTTTATTTTTTCATTTTTTTCTTGGTGGCCCGCTGGCCACTAGACCCAAAATTTTAGTGGCCAATGCAAAAATTTAGTGGCCAATTTAAAAGATGCGTTAAAAATTTACTGAGTTAAAATCATTGAAAATTATCTAACTCAGAGGCCGTCCAACTTCCAGAAGCTAGCAAATTTGGAAAGTACGAAGTTTTTTGATATTAAAAACCACGAATTGACTAAAATGTCGTTTTTCCAATGGCAAAACAGCTAAAACGATATATATTATAGTGTATATTATATTAAATAAGTAAACTGTATATGCACTCATGTACACATTATATATTATACCATTGGCGCACCCAGAAAAAATTTCTAGGGTGAATGACTTCGATTTTTTGTAATGAACTAAAATGCGCTTTTTAGCAATTTTCTCACTTAAATTCGCATGACAAACGCAGGATCACTCAGCCGCAAAGTAGCAAGGGTCTGGGGCGTAAGCCCCCAGAAAAAACAGTGGCGATTTGTCAAATTTTTAGACCGAATTTGGTCAACTGGAGACGTATCAGAAATTTTTACCGACATAATTTAAAACAAAAGATAGGAGCGTCACAACAGACAGTGTAAGTAAATGCAGCATAATGTACACTCGTGTATATACATACACATGCATCGGCTTTGATGAAGGACAATAAGTGCGTATAAGCATTAAACATCAAGAGTCAAGATTGTGCAGCATACGTGGCTTGTATTGATAACCTGCATGGGGGTCTGGGGGCGAAAGCCCCCAGAAGCTGGGCGATCTTTCTGATTTTGAAACACATTCTTCATTTTAAACTTCACTTTTTGGTGGCCAGATTGGCCACCAGCCCAAAATTTTTAGTGGCCAAACCATAATTTTAGTGGCCATGGCCACCAGTTTGGCCCAAAAAAAAACGCTGGTCAGAAAAATTAAAACAAAAGGTAGGAACGTCACATCAGATAGCCTATATATTACACAAGTAAATGCAGCATAATGTATATACTTATGCATAGATGCATTCGCTTAATAGCTCAAAATAATAACAAGGAATATAACCCATAGAGTTGGAGGGGTCTGGAGGCGGTAGCCCCCAGCAAAAACAATTATACAATTTTTATTTTTGATTTTTAGGCCCAATTTGGTCCGATACGTCAACTGGAGACGTATCGGAAGTTTTTTTCGGCCGGGCGATAAAAACCAAAGGGACCCTTGTGTAAAAATTCACCGGGGAAAAAATTTCTGAAAAAATGGGTTGTTTGAAAAATGTGAAGTTCATTCTACTATTTATTCTAGTAAAATTGTATATGATCTTTAGAAATTCTAAAAAGATCGGTATAAAAATTTTGCAATTTGATCAGAAAATTTAGGTACCCGAACCACTTTTTGCGTCCCCGAACTGACTTGTACCCGAACCCGAACCCGAACCGAAAAAACAACCCGAACCGTACCCGAACCCGAACCCGAACTTTCGTCCCAACACTAACCATGCCTACACCTGACCCTCTATATGTGCACAAACACAGAACTATGCCCATGTCAGGTCATATCCCAGTCAATTCTCCACCCACATTTCAATATATAGCTTTTGCACAATATATTTACCCGACTGTCCGTCCACCTGCCCGATATAACACACGGTTCCTTTTTTGTATTTGGACGCAGCAGAGACGCTGATGCGACATCCCAGCTTGGCCGATTCAGAAACTTCCATCACCATCACCAGTTGACCTGTAAACTCAATCAACAGAGTGCAGATAGTATATACCACGGTTGGTTGGCCAGGCCTACCCGCTGACCCAGAAGCTCAACTATGGGGCAGTAGATTGGATCAAGTGCAGTTGGGGGGGGATAGTGGACCTTTTTTGGAATAAAGCTCCTTAAGGGAAGCATTTTTTGGAATAGAACCCCTATCTACAAATTCGGATTTTCTGAGGTTACCTGACCCCCTGATAATAGCATTTTCGGTGTTTTTGGGAGAGAACGTATATACTACGTAGGCCAAAGTTTAAAGCCAAAAATGGCTATACTCTTTGTTTTTGGATAGTTTGGAGTGCGTTATGATGTTTTAAGGCATCGTCTAGGCTTAGCTGGCAGCATTCACTAGGCTATGGTGGCATTACTTTTTCTCTAAGCCTGAACCTAAACCTGATACTAACCCTAACCCTAAGCCGAAGCCTAAACTAGGTCAAGTTTGAGTTGCCAGGTCGCTCGAAAGTTGCCAAGTTTCCAGGGTTGGCAGTCTCGGTCTCGGTCTCGTAAAAAACCCGAGACTAGGCTGGTCTCGGTCTCGGTCTCGGTCTCGGTAGGAAAACCGAGACCTGCCATAGGGTGGTCTCGGTATTTAGATGAGACTTGAAGTTTTCAAAATTTTCTAAAATCACGAAGATTTTTTTTACAGAATCCCAAGCATGAAATGGTCAAAACTGTCTACTGATGAAGAATGTCAGTTCACTAGCAAACTATGGCTAACTTCAAGTTCAAACTATGTATAACAAACTATATATATTTTTTAATTAAAGTTTGAGCTAGAATGGGTTGTCTGACTTAGCGATGTTCCATTATTGTATGTGGAACATATTATGTTAAACAGTACAAATACTGCCCATCATTTACCAAATAGTGCTAAGTTCGTAGTTGATTTGTAATTAAAAATTTGCAAGTTTCTGCAACTTGACTAAGCGCGAATCGGGTGGCAGTTTAGTTGAATTTCTTGAGCCCCAACCTTTCAACGCATGTCAAAACATTAAGGGTGGATTTCACAAAGGTGGTTTAACGATGGTTTTATAAAACCATGGTTTAAGGGCTAGTTTTAGCGAGACACCGCAGTGAAACTCCACCTTATATGCCTTATATGCACGTTCTAAACCACCGTTTGCATTGCACGAAGGTGGTTTAAGAAAACCAGCGTTCAGGATTTCAGAATATTCTGCCCAAATTGAAAACCAGCACCGAGGCTGGTTTTCAAATTATTTCAAATATCATTCATATTGAATATAAGTCAAAACTGCTTATGCGTGAATTTCCTTATTTTCAGTTTGTTGTCAGTACGTTTTATTTCAACAAGCAAGATAATTCGGTTTGATTTGTAATTTTTGACCAAAAGAGCAAAAAATTGACCCATTTGTTGGTTCAATTTGCCGTTTTTTCTGAAAACATTGCGAAATCAAAAATCTAAAAACGAAAATAAAAAACGAAATTTTTGCTGATTTTTTTAGTTTCCATTTTCGATTTCAACTCTTCAATTGTCGTTTATATATCGATTTTCGTTTTTAACTTTTGTTGGCAAAAAACGACAATCAAAAAATGAAAATCAAAATGCAAAAAAATGGGTAAATGGCGCGTGTAAGCGTGCACGGCGCACGAGATTTTGACCCGCTCCACCCCGAGGCGCAATTTGCGCTATTATAGTGTCCAGCTCAAAAACGCCCCCCCACCCCCGCTATTTGCGCTGTTATAGTGTCAAGCCCAAAACCCCCCCCCACCCCCCCCCGCTATTAGCGCTATACACGCTACGACAGGTACCCCCTCCCCCCCCCTCCCCGCTATTGTGACTTGAATAAAATTTTAATTTATTCGATAGCGCATATGCACCTGAGGGTGCTATTTGCGCTATTTAGGCGCTATTTTGTGCTATCGGCTATTTTATTAAAAAATTTTGTACTTCTTAGTACGTATAAGATCTCTCAACTATAAAAATTGAGAAGTTTAAAATTCTTTTAAAGTTTTAGTTTGTGTTTTGATAGACGATATTAAAAAATAGCGCATACAGCAAAACGATAGCGCATCAAAGTGCTATAAGCGCTATTTTTTTCATAGGCTTAAAAATAGCGCTTATAGCACGTGAGGGTGCTATTTGCGCTATAGGCGCTATTTTACTACGTATACGATCCCTCAATTAAAAATACGAATTTTAAATTTATTATTTTTAAATTTTAATTTTATAGAAAATGAAAGCCTAGAAGGGTAAGAAGATTCAGTAGGCGCCCACCCCGACGTTGGGTTTTATTACTTATTATTACTACTTATTGAGAAAATTACTTATTTCGATTCTCAAATGACTGACACTGACTTGACAAACGACATTTAGATTCTTGACAGTGTACTGGAATAAATCAAAATAAATAAAAACATTGGCATTAAATAGAATGAATATTTAGAATATGGCGGAGCGCAAGAGACAGAAAAATTTCAAATTCTTAAGTAGAACATAACATAGCCGACGTGCAAGGCTTATTATTATAATATAAACCGTAAGCAATTTTTCATTCAGTGTTTTATCAGTTTTATGTTTTCATAATTAAACCAAGGTTTTGTTAAACCACCTTCGTGCAATGCGCTCTTAAAACCAAGGTTTTCCAAAACCCAGAATTTATATATTCGTAACGAATCACACCATATTTTGCATTGAAATATAATTAAAACTAGGCCTATAAAATGGCTAAAACGATGGTTTAACAAATCCACCTTTGTGAAATCCACCCTAAGTATCTGAAAAAACCTAGGCGCAATCAAATGCTCTTTGGGCTATGAAGTGGTTGGGGCATGAAACCTTCCCCCCATATAAATGTGTCAGCGGGAGAAACTTTTCTGGTCCGTGATGATGCCCTTATCAGAACTTCTGATAGTAGCACCACTGCACCAGCACAAACGATTCTACGCTGGCACCCGAGTCAGACTGCCAAATTGCCCAATATATGTATGCACATGCAATGCACTACAAAACGCCCTGTGGCATGCGAAAGCAGTGTTTTTCCTTTTTGATAAATAGACAAACATAGTTGAAGCAAACGGCTGTCAAATCAAGCCATTTGCACAGAAAAATAAAAACATGCAGCAAGCCAAGCAATATTTCAATTAAAAACCAAGGTTTTTCGCCAAAGGGCACAGATTCCAAATCTCACGTTTTGAGTTGAGACATAAAATTTTGACACAATACATTCGTCCGTTCGTCATTTGTCGCGAACGACGAAGCTCGTCGTACGCCGACGAAGAGGGAACTTTTCCAGAAGTTTGAAAACCTTTCAAACGAGCTATAAATTGTCTAAATTGATAGAGTTTGAATTATGTGTGCCCTGTTAATAGGGTATTTGCAAGTCACGTGACAGACACAAAAAATGAATTGAGTCAAATCCTTTTGCAAAATTGCTCAATTCGATACCGCGCACCTTGCTCAATTCCAATATAACCATGAAAGCAAGAATTTACGATTTTTGAAGTACGTGCAAATTCTCGGAGCGCCACCTTAAGGTGGTACTAACGAATGTGCAGTTTTTTAAATTTTTACAAAAATTTAGTTCATTCAACCGGCATTTTTTTTAAAATAAAGTCTCTTTAAAATTGATTCATATACATATAATGGCAAATTAAGTTGGCGGGATCATGTGAAAAATTTTTAGGAGCAGCTAAGCCAACAAGCCAAACTACACAACAGGAGAATAAGAATTTAACAGTTCTGGCCACTTTTTTAAGCGCATGTACAACGCATAAGCACAAAAATGAACATTATTAAACTTTTGCAAATTTTCTAGACCCAAAATGAAAATTTTTTAAATTGCTCATATTTTTGCGTAGATATACAACCCCAAAGTTCAGTGTGAATAAAAACTTTTGACTTTATAAGCTTATATTTCATTTAATAATCGACGAATCCTAAAATCGTGCATTTTGGGTCTAGATAATCTATTTTTAATTACTTATGCCATTTTTTTTGCATGTTTTTGTTGTTTAAACTCGTCAAAAAGTGGCCAGATTTGAAAGTGCTCAAATTGGTCAAATTGGCCTGCTTATATCAAGTGTCAAATAATATATACTTGTACTTATGCAATGAAACTTCACACAATCGTAGAAGAGAAATAGCGCTTTCCAACGATATAAACAAGTTGCTTTAAAATTAATTATTCACTGAATACTAGCCTGTTAAAAAACACTGCACATTCGTTAGTCACCTTAAGGGGGCGCACCGGGAATCGGGGGTTACATCGAAAATTGGCAAAAAAGTTGGCAAATGTCAAACTTTACTATATGTACATACAACTTTACTATATGTACTGTATATGCAGTATGGCACAAAAGAACACTGGATGCAAAATATAAAATCACGTGATCATGTCACGCGACTCCCCGAGCACCAAACGTGAGTGAATTTTCGGCAAAGGATAACTCTGCTTATTCTTTGCGTATAGTCACTACTGTTGTTTTGATACCGCAAAATAATTTAAATATGATATAAATATGATACTTGGAATTTAAATAAAATACTTTTGATATTTGATACTTGGAAAAAATTTAAATATGATATAAATACAATACTTTGAATTTAAATATGATACTTTTGATATTTGATACTTGACAAAAATTTAAATATGATATAAATATGATACCAAATAATTTAAATAAAATACTTTTGATATTTGATACTTGGAAAAAATTTAAATATGATATAAATACAATACTTTGAATTTAAATATGATACTTTTGATATTTGATACTCTGAAAAAATTTAAATATGATATAAATATGATACTGAATAATTTAAATATAATACCATAATTTAAATATGATACTTTTGATACCAACTTTAATATTGATACCGGTATCAAAAGTATTAATACCAGTATCATATTTATATCAAAAGTATCAAAATGCTACAAAACCAAACGAACTACCAGCCTACTGCCTATTCATTGATTTTCTTATACTTTTCCGCCTGAAATTTTACACAAGGGTGCCCCTTTTTGTTTTTATGGTACAACTCGACTGGCAATGCCCTCTAAAAATACAGAAACGGAGCAGTAGCCAATCAAAAAAAGAAGGCGGAGCTAAGGGCGAGATCAAAGAATGCCGCCGTTCTTAGCCTGCGCAAACATCAAAAGGTGCCGCCTTTAAGCGTGGGAATCAAAATTTTGATATTAATTATGATACTGGAATTTAAATACAATATATAATTTTGATACTTTGAAAAAACTTAAATATGATATAAATACAATACTTTGAATTTAAATATGATACTTTTGATATTTGATACCCGGAAAAAATTTAAATATGATATAAATACAATACTTTGAATTTAAATATGATACTTTTGATATTTGATACACGGAAAAAATTTAAATATGATATAAATACAATACTTTGAATTTAAATATGATACTTTTGATATTTGATACCCGGAAAAAATTTAAATATGATATAAATACAATACTTTGAATTTAAATATGATACTTTTGATATTTGATACTCGGAAAAAATTTAAATATGATATAAATACAATACTTTGAATTTAAATATGATACTTTTGATATTTGATACTCGGAAAAAATTTAAATATGATATAAATACAATACCTTGAATTTAAATTTGATACTTTTAATATTTGATACTCGGAAAAAATTTAAATATGATATAAATATGATACCAAATAATTTAAATATGATACCATAATTTAAATATGATACTTTTGATACCAATTTTAATATTGATACTGGTATCAAAAGTATTAATACCCAAGTATCATATTTATATCAAAAGTATCAAAATGGTATCAAAACAACAGTAATAGTCACACTTTATATACCAAAATGTAGCTTATGTGCTTCTCTAGTTGAACATTATTTTGGTTTTTAACATTTATGTCAGATTTTGATAAAAAATGTCATTATGCGTTTTCGAAGTCGAACTCTCAGCAATAAAATTCATATGAAAAAATTTCTACGCTTTATCTTAAAAATTTAAAAAATTGTTCAACTGCGCAGAGCTTAAGACTATAATTGTGCAAAATTTTATGGAAAAATATCTTACCAGCATTTTATAATTGAATGCCGATAAATTGGTTTTGTATTCACACAGCCTATATTTGAGTCTGCTGCTTCTGAAAATGGTTTCTTATGCAATTTTTTTGCACAGAACGCAATAAAATTGTTTTAATTTTTCATTACGACTAATAAAATTTACGTATCGTCTGTTTGGAAAACCTCAAAAAGCGTTAATGCACTGGCTTACTTGCTGAACTTGTGTAAAAGTCGAATAAAATCGTTAAATTGTCCAATTTTTTCCAAATTGTTTGCTATGGAGATAGGCACGTCAAAACATCAGAAATAGTATTTTGGGCAACTTTCCTTCAAGAATGATAGGTCATTTTGGCTGTTTTTTAAAAACACGGCCCAAATCCTTGATTCCCGGAGCGCCCCCTTAAGTATGTGAGTAACACTTGGCGCTTATGAGCGCTAACACTAATTGTAATTGTGTAAACACTAAGTTTAAGCGTTAGTGTTAGTATGTGAAAACGGGCCTAAGTTTATGCGTTCATGTCAAGGTAACTACAGAGAAGTTTGCAAGTACTCTGTAGTCTGTACTATTGAGACAGGGAAATGGAAGTAATATGACGGGTACGAATATTAATTTTCCTTTTTATAAAGTGGTCTTACAATTAGGTTATAATTTTTCCCATTTTTTAGGTTTCTTTCGAGACGTTATAACGTGGTGTTAGTCCATTTTCATCAATAATTACATGAATTAGACTAATACATTATGTATAATATGTATAATCGTTTTATAAATTTCTAGTCATCTATTAAATGTTAGTTGTAGATGTTGTGGGCTGTTATGTACCAGATAAGCGCTTTTCAAATAGATCAAGTCTTAAAGGTCTAGAAATTGCTGTTGCATACAAAACGAACAACCTTTAAGAATGAGTATCTTCTATTGCAACATTGTGTTATACAGCTTAGTGATATTTCTAACCGAACTCGAGCTTAACAGGTTGTGACAAGTAAATTTAACTTTAAAAGTAAGGTGCGTCTTTAAGCATTGTGTGGGTAATCTAGAGGTTTAAATTAAAATGGCGTTTCATGGAAAAAACATTTATATTGGACATAGAATTGCCAAACGGTTTTTTCATGATTGTTTGAATTTACTCGCCATTTTTAATCTACTTAATTATGTAGTTTTAAAAAGTTGTATAAGGCTGCCCACGTAGCTTGGCAATTTAAATGTGATTTACTGATTTGAAGGTGAAACAAATATCCCCAGGGTTAAATAAATAGAATTTTCACTCAGCGAAGGAACCTTACCCCGTTTGTGGTCAGCTTGTTTTATTTGTGAAGATCACTCTTATAAGCAATAATCACCTACTAACATCGTCAACAAACTAAATTAGCACTTGACATGGACGCACAATATGCAGTGTCTAACACATCGTTTCACCGGCTAGGTTTTTTGAAAATTCATGATCGTTTTTGCAACAAAGTTTGTGGGTACTAAGTTTTTTACTTGAAAATAATTTTTACAAAGATTCTAAAAGCAAGATGCAGTGCTGCACTGTCAAAAGTCAAAAAACCAAACCCGCACCAAACTTCCACCAAACCAAACTTCCACCAAACTCTACGTTTGGTGCAAATTTGCACCGAACCTTGTATTCTCACTACCAAATTCACACCAAACCTGCCGTTCCAAACGTCCACCAAATTTGCGCCAAACAACCAATCAGATGTCAACGCGGGTGGTTGCGCCAACGGCAGATTTTAAATTGAATCGTGTGTCAATGCTCAATTTAATTATGTTTCGCAAAGCAAGTGCAGTAGCAATGATTCTTCCTTAATTATTACTCGTTGATTCGACTACTATTCTAGTATTATAATATATATTCTATATTTGTCCCAGAATTTAAAACCAAGTAAAGGCTTCCCCCCCTAAGGACATTTTTGAGAACGAAAACATATTGGCGGTGACCTATCAGGGTGGAGGAACGTTTATCAAGTCTCATCTTATATCTATATGTGCCGTACTGTTGCCCTTAGTGTAGTCGTAGTGGAAGTCCTACATGGTCCATTTCGACTATTTTTGGGTCATTTTGGCTCCAATAATGCTAGATAAGCCAAAATACGTGACCACAACTTTTTCAACTCTGACGGTGCTGTTTCGTCGCAAAAATCAGTTTGTTTGCATCACTAGACTGTTTATTTACAATGGTTCAAAAACAGCAACGAAAAGTGTCCGTTTACACTGAAGCTAGCTGAAATTAATCCTGTTACAGATTTCTCTTCGTTGATTTATTAATTCATGATTATGCAGTTTCGGTGCCAAATGCATTAAACAAACCAGCATACAACTGTATGACATTTATCTTTGTAATTTAGAAATAATCCAAGAAAATTTCGTTTTCACATGTCCACTACAATCGCACTGAGTATAAAGCTGTGTAAACAAAAATGATCAAAACGGCTACACAGCGTGGAAAGATGTATGTATGTAGTAAAGAACACAATATTGCCCTAATAATGAGTGTCACGTTATTTTTTGCTGCATTCTGATTGGATGTTCGGTCGAACCACCAAACCAAGTTGGTGGAGGTTTGGTTTGGTGAAAGTTTGGTGCAGGTTTGGTAGTGTAAACTGGCCTTAAAAATTCGGTGACGCGACTTAAATTGCTTTACAACCTCAGTCGCAACGGGCAAAACAAGCATACTCTAGTCTGTGCTACACATCTATGCTACACAACAGGACAAGTGTACTGCTTACACCGGACACGGACAACTGTTACTGACAACCTTCCGGACACGGACAACTAAAGGCACTTTTGGACTACTATGGACTAGGCTGGAGGTACAGTTTTGGTATGGGATAGCAGACGTATGACTTCTTGGAAATGTAAGCATTGACTCGTTGAGATCTGTCAGTTTTAGCCATCAGTTTGCTGTGTCATGATGTCTTCTGTAACTCGGCTGGCTTGGCCTAGCTTTAGCTAGTTTCACCATTTATACCCAATTAATTGAGTCGAACTGAATTCCGTTCATTTGGTACTTAAGGTGGCGCTCCGAATAACTGACTTTGGGCAGTAAAAGTTTTCAGTCACGTTTTCAGGTCATTTTTCTTGAAGAAAGGTTGTTCAGCAGTGAATTAGCTTTCGTTTGATATACATAACATGTAGTTTTGTTGAAATTAATTTTTTGACCTGAATTTTGATACGGCAAAATCTTCAAATCGATTTTCCGAAAAATTGTATATGGCTTTTGTTACTTTTGATAACGGTTTTCCGCAGATAATAGGTGACTACAACTTTTTAAAAAGTCGTTTGTGTAGGCAAACATTTGTAAAAAATTTTCAAATTACGTTGAGCGATATTGACAAAAATGCACTATTTTTAAAGCTAATTTTTCGTTAGCTACGTTTTGGCTTTTTTAACTTTTCTCAATGGTTATTTGCATTAAAAAACACGCTCTGTTTTTTGACACTGTCGTTTGTGTGGGCAAACCTCAGATTTTTCTGATTGGCAATAGCCTTTTTTGAATCGTGATAGCTTTCCTTCATGTCGTTTTTTATTGTGAAATTTGACTTAAAGCTAGAAAATAAGTAGATTCAGGTGTACCTTTTTCGAAAATGTTGATTTCTGTTTTTGGTAAAATTCTGCAGCGATTTCAAGTTGACCAATTTTAGAAAAACTAGTGTATTTTGAGCCAAAACAATTGGATTAAAATTATAAGAAAAGATACACCTCGGCAACATTAGTACCTACAGTTTAAGCAATAGATCGTAAAATTTGAACAAAGTTTCGCTCAGTAATGCCGTTTGAAAATTATGCGCATTTAGCGAAAATAGAAATTTTCAATCGGTGATAAAAACTCAGAACAAGGCAGCAGGCGCGTGAAACTTACTCAGAAACAGAGCATTGTAACAAGCTTCAATATATTTAAACGAAATTTATTCTAGCTAGAACCTACGTCGACTTATAAGATAATAAAGTTATGGAAGTTATTCAGAGCGCCACCTTAAACTTAATAATCCGATTCTGCTAACGAAAACAAACAAACATAACCCAGTGTAATATTTAATTAACACATTCAGCAGGAGACATTAGTGTAAGCATAAAATATAAGCACCAAAGCCAGGCCAGAATTCAGATCCCGATGCCATTGACAGATCAATGTTTCATTTGGCCACCATGGAGCACCCACAGCTACCGCTGTGACACTCTCCCTTGGCCCAGGCTGTAGCACGTGTTTGGGCATCCAATTTTTCCAACTGCTTGTCGCACATTGCCTGACAGTCACTGTTTTGGCGGCAGGCATCTGAAATTATAGGTTGCTTAAACGAAAAAAAGAAACGAGTCTTATAACTTATTTAGCATGTTTTACCATATGTCAAAAAGGGAATTTAGTACACTGCAATATTATCTGACTGACAGTGGAATTGAACCGCCCAACCTGAGTCTGCGCAGACCACCGTTACAATTTGAGTTATTGTACAGCAATAAAATGCTGCATTGTCACTAAATTCTTATAAGTATACATTTCTAAAGAGTCCACACTCCACACAATTCCAAAAGTACTTATCTTTATATGCACCTGCAGAAATGTTATTTATAAACTAACTAAAAGTGTAACGATTGACCAAAACAGGTGGTTAACTTGTTAAAGTTGCTAGGTACATAAAACTACTCATTATTATTGATTTCATCCGAATGAAATGTGCTCAGACTATCTATTTTTTGCGTCGGCATTCTGCCGCGAAAATTTTTATTTACCTGAGCATTGGAAGGCAATCATAGCGATTGTCATGAGAAAAGTGAATATCTTGAAAAAATTCATTTTCTGTTGAGATAGCAAGTTAGTAAGCAAGCTACAAGTAACAACGTGAACTTGTCAATAAGTCAAGTGAGCTGCAGCTAAAATAGAACAAGGTTTTATGTTAAAAACTAACAATTCAAAGGGTTAATGACTGTATCAACTTATCTGTTTGAGCTTGTCTTTGCATTTAATTTTTCCTGTTGTGCCACAGCATAACAGGTCCTTAAACTTGATTCTGGCGGAAAACACAGAGCTGGTACTGCAATGTAACTTTGTGCATTAGTTTGCTCTGTAGTTAAGAGCAATTGTGCGTGTGTCATATCAAGAGTACATAATAGCGTCTCACTCTATATAGAAGAAGAGTGAGACACTCTCCAGCCTGCCTGTGTACTAGCACAAGCAGATGCGCTGGTCGTTTTCAGGCTACATGTTGACATTCTGTGCAACATGAGGCTGGCCAATCAAAAGCAAGCTGCTATCCTCTGATTGGCCAAACACTTGCGCACATGCTCCGATAATATAACGAAATAAGGATAAAAGGTTAATAACTCATAATATAATATTCATTTATAGTCTGCTTGTAAAAACATTGAAAAGGTTTGCAAATACTTTTGGGAATATTTTGGCAAACTTACAGCGAAATTGATTGGGCAACTTTTAAGAAATTCAGAAAAGTATATATCTGAAATGTTTCTCAATCAATTTCGCTGAAAGTTTGCCAAAATATCCCTAAAGGTATTTGCAAACCTTTTCAATGTTTTTGCGAGCAGACTATGAATAAAAAATGAGTTATTTAGCTTTTATCACTATCTTTATGCTTGTCAATGCATCAGCAATTATATACTAAAGTGTGTTACGCAGAGAATCTACGCTCTGATTGGCCAGCCACATGTTGCACAGAATGTCAACATGTAGCCTGAAAATGACCAGCGCATCTGCCTGTGCTAGAACGCAGGCAGGCTGGAGAGTGTCTCACTCTTCTTCTGTATAGAGTGAGTCGCTATTATGTACTCTTGGTCATATCATTGTCTAGTGCAAAAATTACACAATAAGCGGTAAAAAATTTCAGTGTGCGTTTGTTTAGTTCATGTGTGTCATGTAGTGTTGCGCGTGTGTCACATTGCTGATATTATTGAGTGTCTGTGATAAAACAAAACTTGTATCTGTATTTAAAGTAAATAACTTTGTATACTGTCAACACACTAATATGCAAAATAGCTTCATAATCAGCGATGCAGACGCATTGAACTACGTAAAGTTTAGTAACTGTTTGGTTGATGCCTTTTCAGCTACTGTCTATTTCCTGCTCAAAGCTGGTGCATTTATATACTGTTGGTGTGTATCAGTGCGAGACACTGAGACAAAATCGTTCAGAGTTCAGAGAGTTCAGAATCTCCTTAAACAACAGACACAATTCTTGTTCTAGAGTGAGGTTGTAAATACTTTTAGTTATTTTACACAAATTATCTTCTCTAAAACACAATTTCAGACTTAATTTTTATTTTTTAAATTTTAATTTTAATTTTAAATTTAATTAAGTTTAATTTTTAATTTTAATTTTAAACTATTTTCTCTAAAACACAAAACAGTTTTTACACAAATTGCCGTAAGATAAAATGCTTTTACCCTTTTGCATACACAATTTGCTTAAGGAAAACACGATAATTTGCACAATTTAAAGTAATTATTTGCTGCTAAACAGGCTTTAGCTGACCAACTGGTCAGCTTACTTGAAAGTGATGCTTAATACTTACTGAAAATTTTGCCGCAGATTGGGCTTGTTAGGTTTGGTTTAAATCTTTTCACTCAAGCAGAAGCAAGATACAAAAGTTTTATTAAAATAGACAGAAAACATGAACAAGGACAAGCTAAAGGTGTGTATCCGTCCATGACGTTATTTTCGAATGAAAAAAAACATCGCTATGGTTAAAATTTATGGGCGGAATCAACAGAAATGGTTTTACTAAACTAGAGTTTTACGTATATTTTCGAACAAATTGTTTTTCATTTCAACAAACAAATTTCATTACAAAATATCCCTTGATTCGGTTACAAAGTTCTGCAATTTTTTAAACCGTGGTGTTAGCTCCGTTAAGAAATATTGAAATTATGTGCAAATCATGCAAAACGTACATAAAACCATGGTTTAGTAAAGCCACCTTTGTGCAATCCACCCTATTTGCCTTTAGGATCATGTGTCAAACTTGGTCTTAACGTCAACTTAATCCTATATACAGTACACACTACACACAATTATAATCAGCATATGTTAGCGCTTTGAGCCGTGAAGAAAGCGAGTAAATATCGCTAAATACCAGACTGTTTTACGTACATTTTCGAACGATTTGTCTGTAATTTCATTAAATTGTACAATTACAATAATTGTAAAATATTGCCTGATTCGGTACAAATTTCCTGCACTTTATTAAACCGTGGTTTCAGCTCTGTTAAAATTTTAGCGAACAGATAGATACTTGATACTTGCTCTGCTGCAGGTTTGTAATCAAGTGCAGATCATGCAAAACGTACATAAAACCATGGCTTATAAAGCCATCTTTGTGAAATTCTTCCTATATGCCTTTAGGATCATGTGTTCAACCAAGAGTACAGTTCAACTTGGTCTTAAAGTCAAACTAAACCAACAGAGTACACACAATTACAACCAGCATATGTTAGCGCTATGAGCCGTGAAAAAAGCGGGTAGAAATATAATAGCTAGATTCATTCACCAGTACAATCGGGTATATAGGGAATGAACCTAGCTATTATATTTGGGGTATTGAATGGGATAGAAATGAAAGTGTTTTGCGTAGATATCGGTTTTATTACAATTTTATCGTTTGTAAACACACTCGTTAAGCAGTCAAACATATATCGTTAAATTTCTTAATTGTTTTGAAACATTATATGGGCTGCAAAAGCGCAGATAGGGCAGTTGCTTCTTGCACATAATTCACATTAATTGGTGAATTATGACTGGAATTTAGAAACTGCATTATGGTGATAGTTATGGACGGAAGTGTTTGTAAAACAAATGGGTCAAACATTATTATACATCAACAATATTATTTAAAAACCTGATACAAAATTGGACATGAACGATTTACCGACAAAACAAGACACTGTACTACGTCGGAAACTCAAGAAAAAACGACGTCGGGCACAAGTCACCAATCAATTGTTGTATAACTCCTTGCTACACTAATCCTACATATAATCTATGCTACAAATGCGCTGTACAAGCTCTGCACGTTCCAGCTAGCGTGCAAGTATACTTACTTTGCAGCACGGTCAAGTGTGCTCTCATGTATCTGTACGCACGATGTGCGAGGAAAACGCCGAGTTCGTGGCACTAGTGCCACGCACGAGGGTTTTCCCGCCAACGCGCATTCAGATGTATGAGAATAGGCTCGATCGTGTTATAAGTATAAAGTATTTGTATGTCATATAGACTTAAAATTTTAAATTCAGAAAAATTTGTAAAAAATTATAGCTGGTGGGAATCTATTCTACATGCTTCTGATTAGTCAGACGCCTTAACCAGTCGGCTACAGCTCCATCGAATATTACTACTAAAATGGTTGCTATGTTAATACAAAATAGCTAAACATATTTACGTAGGAGATTACTGAAAATTTCTACCAAGCTAATGAGAGGCTACAAAATGCCTCCATGGTTATTTTTATGACACAGATACATACAGTAATTGCAATGATTAGCTTCAGCAACTGATTGATTATATGTACACAGTTTTCTTGATTAAACAACTTTTTATCAACTGAGTGTGAGCACAGGTGACTCAGTAGGTAAGATGTCTTAAATGACATAATTGTTGTTTTTATTGCGTTGTTTCAATTCCCGGCTTTCTGAGGTTCCAAGTATTTAGTTTACCATTTGAGTGCCGTGCGGTACAAATACTTGGACTTCTACGCACGCTGGAGCGCGCAGAAAAAATTTGTACAGCACATTTGTAGCATAAGATACAACTGCCAATAAGTGAAGGAGTTACGCAAGTGCTTGCACCGCATAGCACTTGTACGGCACGCTGAATATCTAACACCTCAGAAACTCGGTAATTGAACCAACGCCATATAACAAATAATTGTGTCATTCAAGTTATCCTACCTACTCAGCAACTACTGCTCACATTCAATTGACTAAAAATTGTCAAATCAAGAAAACTGTGCATGGTGCTGAAGCTAGGCTTTGAAATTTCATTGTACATATGTATCTGTGGCATAAAAATAACATAACAAATCAGGCATCTTGTAGCCTAAAATTAGGTATACAGTAATTTCTATCTTGGCACACGGCGTTTCCTTGACACAGCGTGCGAACTACATGAGGGCATTTTTGATCGTTCCTGCTACAAAGTATACTTCTACTAAATAAGTGTATAGCACAAAGTCCAATTTGCACAAACAAACTTTAAAATGTACAAGTGAAAAAGTGAATAAATTTATAGCGATGATTGCTGAAATAACTTTTTTTCGACTGACTGACTGCTTTGCCGCAAAAAACGACGAATTCATTTTTGGGTATACTTACTCGCCAAAACCGCGTAACGCATCAAGTTAAGTTTGCTCGGATCGCTTTTAATACTGATAATAAAAGCTACGGTCGTATAGTCGTCCGGTTATTATTGCGGTGGACAGTATCACAATTTAATTAAGAGCTGGGCTTAACTATTATAAATTTTAAAGTGCTGAAGACTGCACAAATTACATTTGTCAAAAAATTTATAAACTAGTGTGACAAAAACTACTATTTAATGAAACAGTAAACAAGACATAGAGGTTACAAAGTTTTTACAAACGTAAACATTAATACAATTTTAAGATTAAAAATTTTCACACAAAAAATTGAAAGTGCGTTGAAGTGCATCACCAGACGTCTTAAAGGTCAAAAAATTAAGTCGCTGATGCATACAAAGCGGACAACCATTTTGAGTATCTTTTATGGCAACATTATGTTACACAGCTTATTAATATTCATAACCGAACAAGAGCTTAACAAGTTATGAGTTTGCAAGTAAGAAGTAATATTTAAAAGTAATGGAAGGAAGAATAGCGGAGGAACCTTGCCCCTTTCAGGGTTTTCTTGTTTTATTTGTGAAAAAATTACTCTAATATGTAAGCAATAATCATCATTATTAGACAACAAAGCAAACTAGCTAAACTCAACAAACAAACTTAGCAGTTAACATGGACCTACAGCAAATAGTGTCTAATACACAGTGTCAACATTTCACTTTTGACTATGTTTTTGCAATAAAGTTTTTAACTTAAAGAATTTTCATGAAGATTCTAAAAGCAAAATGTAGTGTTGCAATGTCGCAAGTATTGACTTTAAAAATGCGGTGCTGCGTCTTCTATTCAAAGAATATACTATTGCTTCTTCTATCTTTAAAATGCAAACATCGATTTATCCGTAGAGATCTGTCAGCTTAGCCTTACGCCACCGGTTTGCTGGTGTCGCGGGCTGTCACGTGTCGTCTATCACTCGGCGGCTAGCCGATGCTTGACCATGCTTCAGCGTGATTTATACCCATTCATTTATACCTATTGATTTATACCCATTGAATTGAGTTGAAGTAAATTTCATTCAATTGGTATTTACTTGTTAATATATACTCCGATCCTACTAACTAAATCAAAAAACAGTCAGACATAACCCAGTGTAATATTTAATTAACACATTCGGCAGGAGACATTAGTGTAAGCATAAAATATACGCAACAAAGCCAAGCCAGAGTTTAGATCCCGATGCCATTGATAATATCAGTGTCTCATTTGTCCAGCACGAGGCAATGACAGCTCCCGAGATAACACTCTCCCTTGCTCCAGATTTTGGATATTTCCATCTCCTAGTCACACTTTGCCTGACAGTCACTGTTTCTACAGGCATCTAAAAATATAAGTTGCTGTGTTCTGCAGGCTGGTGTTCAAACATTTCCAATAATATCTTCGTATGCACTGGCAGAAAATAATTATGTTTATAAAATAATCTAACTAACTGACTGATTGACTGACCAAATCAGTTTTTTTATTTGTTAAAATTGCTACATAAAACTACGTAGATAATATCAAGAGTAGATAATGTTGCTGGTTTCAACCGAATAAAATGTGCTCAGACTATTCATTTTTTGCGTCGGCATTCTGCCCGCATCATTATTTACCTGATCATTGAAAGGCAATCAGAGCGATTGTCATGAGAAGAGTGAATATCTTATAGAAATTTGCTTGTCCAACGCATGCTATCTACATCTGTACCCGATGACACAAACACACATGCACACACACATTCACACACACACAGCCACACGAACTGCGTCATTTAGTAACCAAGCAGCAGTTTCACACAAAAAAATTCAATTATCGATCGCTACTCAATACACGCCACACATTCTGCAAGTAAATACTTGTGGTCTGATTGACGCAGACACTGTATGCACTATGCAGTACACAGTAACATTGGGCAATAATTAATATTCACAACGCAGCGTCGCACACACTACAATACACGCACCCACACATACAATGCAATTTAGGACCTATCTAGGAGTTCAGCTCACATTTACACAGTGAGATTGGATACATGGTAATTCAGCTTTTGCATTATAGTGTATACGCGGCGGCTGAGGCCGCCGCGTAAAAATTGCACAGTAAGCGGTAAAAAATTTCAATGTGCGTTTGTTGAGTTCATGTGTGTCAAGTAGTGCTGCGTGTGTGTCACATTGCTGATATTATTGAGTGTCTGTGATAAAACAAAACTTGTATCTGTATCTACAGTAATATCTTTGTATACTGTCAACGCACTAATATGCAAAATAGCTCCATGATCCGCGATGCAGACGCATCGAACTACGTAAACTTTAGTGCATGTGTGGTATCCAGCAAACTCTAGAAAAAAATTTGAAACTAAACTAATGCAGTCTTCAGTTGTTATGGAATTGTAGTTTAACTGCTGACTGCAATAAAGTTACAGTGCTTTTGTCTCTGTAAATTATTTACTTCTGGTCCTAAATTTTGGTGTCAGGAGTGGGATTGAG
Source organism: Trissonchulus sp. WLG1_4 (assembly GCA_030248245.1). Lineage (NCBI taxonomy): Eukaryota > Metazoa > Nematoda > Enoplea > Enoplida > Ironidae > Trissonchulus > Trissonchulus sp. WLG1_4. Next base: position 65,033 of record JASANF010015010.1, read on the forward strand.
AATCCAATTCGTCCTTTGCTCTATGGTCCACAACCTGATAAATTTGATGGGTCTGGTAGTTTTCGGCCATGGGCGCGGCAGTTCGAAGCTTCTCGGGATTTACTTGGTATGACTGAAGTACAGATTGGACCATGGCTTGCTTTTTTACTGGTCGGGCATGCGGAACACGTTTTTCGCCAACTTCCAGAATTGGTTAGAATGGGACATTGGCAAGGAATAAAGGACGTTCTGCTAGCTAACTTTGAATCACCTTCAAAAAGACTCTTGTTTGAAGGTCAGTTGAACAAACGAGTTCGAGAAAATAACGAGAAATTAGATTACTTCAAAGGTAAAATTAAAATGCTAGTGGACAAAGTTTTTCCAGATCTGCCAGTGGGACCGCGAGACAATATGGTAAAGGATAAATTTGTACAAGATTTGCGTTCATTAGCATTACGTCAGAAAGTCCGAGAATCGTGGCCTACCAACAGTTACGACACTTTGATGGAAGCGCAACGCTTCTTGTTTTTGACTGACGATTTTACGGTAAAAAGTACAGCGCAAGAAAGTGTGAAACCTGTGGCTCAAACTTCTTGCGCCACACCAGTAACGAAACAAGATATCCAGTCTTTACTTGCACTTATACAAGAAAAACTTGACAGACTGGAGGCTCGTGAAAGCTTAGGTGCTGTTTCTGATTCTCAACCAGGTCCTTATTGTGGTGCGCAATCATCCTGGGGGCAAAACTGGCGAGGCGGCGGCCGTGAACAAGCAAGTGGTCGCTTTTGGCGTGGTTCATCTGCACGCTCAAGTGACGTTCGCCGGGTTATTTGTCGCCAATGCGGAGGAAGGGGGCATTATGAAAATTTCCGCAGCTCCCCACTAGATGTTAATTTAAACTAGTGCCCTCCGTTCCAAATTTACTCATAAAAACTCGACCCTACAACGATTGACCAATTGACTAGTGAAATTCAGAAAAGCAAAACTGTTTATTCTGAAATTGATGTAAAGTATAATGGCGTAGCTGTTCGGTCTTTAATTGATTCTGGAGCAGCTAAAACTTTAATTCTTTCTGATGCTTATAAAAAATTACAGGTTCAGAATTTCAATGTGACCAGCCAGTAACGTTTCTACTGAAAGTTGCTAATGGTAGTGCGTTAAAACCGATTGGTTCTGCTAAATTAATTTTAAATATCGGTGCAGCTGAACTTGAACATGATGTACTTGTTGTTACTAATTTAAGCAGACGAGCCATAATTGGTTTAGACGTACTATGTCAGCTAAACTGATCGGTCGATTTATTTAGTTGGTGTTTGAGGAACTCAGAAGGACCTATTGCTTGGTTTCAGGCTACGCAAGAATCCCCAGTGGTATCAACCACTTTGACTGTCGCGGAGTTGGCAACTGTTCCTCCTTTTTACAGTAAATTTGTTGCAACAAAAGTGAATTGCTGCAAAAACTCTTTGTCTGGAGTTTCTGGGTTTGTCGAACCAACAAAAAATCCGTGTGGTTTAGTGTCATTAGTGACTGTAGATGGTGACAATGTATCTGTTTTATTGCATAACTTTTCGCCGCATGCCAAAACGATTGCAAAAAATTCAAACGGCGTATTTACAAGATTCGATAATTATTTTGATTATTGTGCAATGTCGTATTCTGCAAGTTCTGAAGTTAATAGTTGTAAAACAATCAATTCTGGCAAAAGTTTGACCCTTACACAAGAAATTTACAAGTTACACGAATTAGTAAACCTAGATAATTTACCAGAAAGCCACCGAGTTCAAATTTTTTGCCTTCTGGAAAAGTATGTCGATGCTATAGCTATGTCTGCGACCAATTATAGGACCTGCACTAATACAGAACACACGATATATGTTCAAGGCCACCCACCTTTTAAGCAGCGGATGCGTAGACTTTCTGGGTGGTAATTCTAGAAGGGTGATTAAGTTAGTCAGTGATTACGAAATAATCGCGCGTTTATCTTCAATTTCTAAACGAGTGATTATCTTCAGTGCAGAATGCGATCAGACGAGCCTATTCTCAGCGTGTAGAATTCGTAATGACAAAACTCTGTAGAACGTTGAGAAAGATAGTCATGATTTTAGAAGGCTGCTCAACTTAATCAGTCGTTTATCTTCTGAGAAATTCTCAATGAAAACTTAGACGAGCCTTGGTGCAAGTCTAAATTCACAGAAAATGGAATTTAAGTTAACCGATTCGCATAATTTTGGTACCAATGGACTTCTCTTGACCTCAGGACTTCAAAAATACAAATTTACTTTATCACATATTTTTTAAAATTTAAATTTTAATGTTTTTGCACGATTTTCGTGTCTAGTTTTTTGGTGGTCCGAAAACTACACCATTTGTTTCTGGAAGACTGCCTGTCACTCATAGGATCAAAAGTCTGGTAAATATCCCATGTATGACAGTTTTTAAATGCCTCGTGAAAACAGCGATTTGGCTATAGCTACTCATAGCCCATTATTAAAAATAATTTGCCTAAATTAGCCGTTAACAGCTGTGACAATCTTCAGCATATTTCCGCTTACATATTTTCGCTGCGGCTTTTGCTTGCCGTGGCTTTTATAGTCATTTCCATATCGCCACGCTTTGATTGAAGAAACTTGGCTATAGCTAGACTACTGCTATTTTTGTAATCCAAGTGGAGAACCCTTAAAGGAGGCTATTTGGCTTCTGCCGCCAATAGCCGTTTAGATACGGACTGAATTGACTAAAATGGCCGGTTTTAGACGATGTCAGCAATCAGCATTGGTTACTTTTATCACTTGTGCGGATTCCACACAGATATACTTAGCTCGCCTGTGAAACACTACCCTAAAAAAAGGTCAGGTCATCCCGGCTGGTCCGGTCGGACCCCATGTTTGCATTTTAATGCCCGCATCATTATTAATTAATGAAGTATTAATAATTACTGTCATTGAGTAAGAATTATTAAATAGTTATTATTAGTTATTAAATTAAATAATAAACAGAAAAATATACTTTAATTTATTATGCAGTTTGCTGGCTGAAATCACTGGAAAAAAGATAATCACTGACTAAAAGATAATCAATGGCTAATCAGTCTTCCAGAATAGCGTTTAGTCAGCGTTTAAACATTTGATTAGTTAATCACTCGTTTT